>JARYHS010008298.1:617847-636828 GCA_031002005.1 Vandiemenella viatica
TTCAGCAAAGTAAATGTTTTTTATTTTTTATTCTTTGATCACCTATTACTAATATTGTACTAAATGCAAATGGGTCTGCAATAAATTTAAGAACAACAAAAAAGCATGGAAACCTGACAGTTTTACCCAAAAGAAAAATGAAAGAACATTTACATTTCGTATAAGTTAATGTTAGTAGCTACCCTCACCGTAAGCTGCGTTTATTGAGTAAATCTAAGGAATTTAAAATTAAAATTTGCAAATTGGAAAAGTAAATGGGGAGGAATTTAACACTCCAATTATATAAGAAAATTTTAAAAAATATAATATAAAAACGGGTAATTAGATGACATGGAGAATTGCTATCGGAGCGTTAGTTCCATCGCAGTTAAAATTAATAATTAATTATTAAATTACATTTCCGTTAGTAATTACACAACTGAAGTGTAGAATGTTTCCCGTTCGGCGTTTAGTATCTTTGCATTTCATTCGTATCGATCAGCTGATTCGTGGCGAAGCAGTGATTGTTTGCGGTTGTGATTTGTATTACGGTTTAAAGATGAGTATGAAAGTGATATGGAGACAGTAGAAGATACACACATTAAACAGGAGGTACGTTTTTATCCTTCAAATATTTATGCACATATTGATTTCATGTATTGCTTACTACAACTTAGAAAATAAATGACCTTAGATTCAATAGTTGCAAAAGTGTGTAATGGTAACGAGATATATATTAAACAATTATAGATGAGTTTATTTTTCTTACCAACAAATTTAAGATCCGTTATAATGGCTGTTGTGTGTAAGGGTTGCATTTGATATACGTCATTAGCTTCAATATGTCGTGTTTCATCATGTGAAGTGTATCAGCTTTTTAGTACCTATGAATGCTGTTTTGAAGGATTTAATTACATTGCATTTGATTGTTTTTGAATCACTAGTTTTCCGGGTCTACAGGAGTTCGCTATTCTGCTACCACAACATTCAGTAATATCGGTAGAATACTGCTGTAGTCAGTCGCAAAACGTATTGTTTTCAAGCAGTGATTCCGTTGTAATACAGCCTGGACCATTATTTTCAAGCAGAACTTAGGTTGTAATACAGCTTGGACCACCATGAAACCGTTAAATATACTTCGGAACGAATTTCTAGTGGAGTCTTGCGTTTGACCGCTGCAGTATTATGATGATAACTCCTGGCAGAATCGCGATCTCCAGTAATCCCAGTTTTCCATTATAATACATCCTTTGCATAGCGATTCAGGAAACATAAACTTTTTTTCTCAGCTTTTGGCCACACATCGATGTTTTTGTGGCTAGTGTTAAATGCACCAACTTGATCACTTCAATGCCATTTACTTTTATATACTGTACAGTGATTTCTATGAGGGCATTTATTTAATTTGATGGCAGTACGGCGACAGTGACTAAAGCTGATGAGGTGAACTATTCTTGGTTGTCCTATAATTGTTTCCTTTAGTATCTGGCCCTGTTTTAGTCAAAGTAAGTTGTATGTGAAGATCTGGCAGTGCATTGTTAGTTCACAGATATGTGTCGATAAACAGAAGATATTGAGTGGGAGTAAGTTCTGTAAAATCAAGTGTATAAAAGGGAATTAATGTTACTTTTCCAATCAGTCAGTTCTCTTCAGTTAGTATCCCCCTACAGCTAACAGCAAGTACAAGCACAAAGAAGAGGTGTGTGTCTCAGTGGTGTATGTTCCTACCTTACTGAAATATTGAATTATATTTATTTGTTGTGAGGTAGATACAGAACATGAAGTACAATAATTATCAAAATAAGTATGTTGTAGTAAATAAAAGTTTCAAATTCTTTTCTTTCTAATGGTCGAATGTTGTTACGATATGACTGGGATTTATTAGTAAAATTGAGATTACATTAAAGACCTAGCTCTAGAGATTATGGATAGGTTCCATTTAACACGTCAGACATTTGTGTTATGTCTTGAAACATTTTTGATCTCACTGAAGATTTACATTGTTTTTATGAGTGGTGCCACCTCACAGTCTTGGAGAATTTGAAATTCGAGTTCATCTGTGGAATCTGCAACCTATCCTTTCTGGTGGGAGTAAACACTTCCTAGAATAAACAACTTCTGTTTGTCACTGACCTGTTTTCTGATGATATTAACTTCAACTAATTTGTAATATTTAATGATTTTTGCATTTTGATTCCTTATACTATCATTTAACTTTTGGTCTTACCCATGTTGTGTATATGGAGTATAATTCTATATTTACTTCCATAAGATTAGCAAGAGAATGAAGTTAGTGTTGTCCATATTGTGTTTCTTCCATAGTGCCCAGTGCTAATGTCTCACAACATGAACATGCCCAAAGAGCCATTTATTTGATTTGGCAATGTTCTTTATATGTATTTTAAACAGTTTTACAATATTTTCACTAAGCTGCGAGTGCATGGCAACATGATTACTGAAGCATTGCTACTTTAACTTTTCAATCAAACTGTATGGCTATCCTGCAAAAGATCACTTTTTCCCCAATGGTTACAGAATGTAATACAGAGATAGAGGAGCAATTGGTGAAGGGGTTTTCATACTGGTCAGCAAAGCTATTAATGTTCACTGGTGTTCATACATCATGGCAATGAGTTATTTGGTGTAGAATTCTGGGGAAATTAAAATAAATAATCCAGGGTATTGGGTACTTACCATAGTGGGAGAAATACTGATGAAGATGAGGCTCTTGGAAAGTTCAGAAGTGAAGATAGAATGGTCATTATTGGCGGGAATTTTAATTTAGCAGGTATAAACTTTGTAGGAAATAGGATTAATAACACAGTGGAACATATATTTTTAAATACCTTAATAAAGGACGTAGGTTTTACAGAAATAGTAGAGCAGAATGCAAAGGAACAATACAAATTGGAAATCTTCCAAAATAAGACTAATGAATCCCCTGTGGGGTGTCCCCTAACTGAAGGGATAAGCGATCATGAAGCACGTCTCATGGATATTAGAGGATTCGGTAAATATCTGACCAAATTTAATTTAATTTAATTTAATTGCAATGGAGCACAGGCTCCGGTGGCAATTTCCCTACACACCCATCTTCCCCCTATCCTGCACCTACCTACATTTGCCCTCTACAAATTTTATGTTTAAATTCTTTAAAAGTTTTCGGTAAATTATTCATCATTTCTCTTGGTAACTCATTCCAATCCCTGACACCCTTACCTAAAAAAGAGAATCTTCCTACACCCTTGTGCCTGAAATCGAGTGCCAGCTTGTGGTCATGGTCATCTTTTCCCTTCCATGCACTACTTTTCATACCTATTGCAATATCTTTCCATGCCTGTTCGCCAGTATATGCCCTGTACACTCCCATGACCCTCCTCATTCTCCTCCTGTCTTGCAATGAATCCCATTCCAGCTCCTTTATCATATCCGTCACTGATTTCGTTCTGCGATAATTTCCAGAAACAAATCTAGCAGCCCTTTTTTGCACCCTCTCCAACTCCTGTATTTGATACGTAAAATGAGGGTCCCATACTACACTACCATATTCGAGCAATGCTCTGACCAATGTTTTGTAACCCAATTCCTTGACTTCTTTGTACGTCCCCTCATCACTCTCTCCAACAAGTGCAGAACTTTGAAACCTTTTCCTACCACCTGTCCTATGTGTCCTGCCCAGTTAAGTTTGTTATCAAAAGTAATTCCAAGATATTTGCATTTCAAGTCTTCAGCAAGCAATTCTTTCCCCACCTTATATTCATAATTAACCTTTTGTTTTTTATTTGTATACCTAATAAGCTGACTCTTCTTTGCATTTATCTTCATTCCACGTTTACCAACCCAGTTAGATATCCTGTCCAGATCACCCTGCAACTGTTTACAATCCTCTATCATTTTGATTCTTTTATACAGCATTATGTCATCTGCAAATTGAAGGGTGAAGTAGGTGCAAACATGAAAATGCACCGATTTTGAATTTGAAGAGATATTTCTAGGAAAGTTTCAGGAAATGGAAGGGTGGCACAAGTACAGCAGATTCAATGTGGGAAGAGTTTAAGCTGATAATAGAAGAGTGTGAAACAATTGTTTCAAATAGAAAATTAAAATAAGTACAAACCTACATATTATAATAGGGAGGTTAGGTGGTTATAGGGGTTGGTAAAAGAGAATACAAACAGCAGAGTAGTAGGCAACAACTAAACTATGGATTGCTAATAACAAATAAGGTGGCTAAAGATGAGTTTGTAAAGAGTATTGTCAGTGCAGGACAATTGACAGATGCATAGAGTAATTTCTATGGCTATGTTAGAATGTTAGATAACTGAGTGGAAGGGAGGGTGCTGAGATGCTTATAGATAAGTATGGGGAAGAAGTTACTGAGGATTTGAAATAGGCGGAGATTTTATGTAGCTGGTTTAGTGAGACTATTAGGGACAATGGTTCACAAACTGGTGTAGGGGGGGGGGGTGTAAATCAGAGAATGATCTTAACTACACAGTTAAATCTCTTAAAGGTAGCAAGATGTGACATTGTGCATTATCATGAAATACTGTTTAAATACTTTTGGATACTTGCTATTTACCAGATGACTGTTGCAGATCTGAAATGTAAATATCTTGGTATAATATTTGATACCAAGCTCAAATGAGCAGGACACATTGTAGAGACGGTTGGATAAGGTTTTAGAACGCTATACTTCCTGAAGAGAGTGATGAGGGGATGTTCCAGGAAAGTAAACAAATTGGGTTACAAATCTTTGGTCAGTCCATCGCTTGAATATGGTAGTGTAGTATGGGACCCACATTTTGGTTATCAAATACAGGAGTTAGAGGGTGTGCTAACAAGAGCAGCTAGATTTAAATAATTACAAAAGTTTCTGTGGTCACTGTATGTTTTTATCTTGTTTCTCCAGGTGACACTGCATTGATTTATTAAAACATAATATTTCTACCATCATGCTAAGACTTTCAGAACAAGACAGGAACGTTAGGTTTTAATAAGTTGAGGTGGTTCCACTGAGAGTACCAAGATAAGACAGGAGCTAGATTTGTTTGTGGAAATCATTACAAGACCCAGCCAGTAACTGATATTGTAAAGGAGCTGGATTGGAGTCATTGGCAGACGGAGGAGGGTGAAGATAATGCTGGGAGTATACAAGGTGTATGTTGCTGAATGGGATTGGGGGTTAATTGGTCAAATAATTAGGAATAGTGCTTGGAAGGGAAGAGATGACCATGACTACAAGCCGACATGCAATTTTATGCATTAGAGAGTTTGGAAATATTTTCTTGTCGATATTGTTTTTATAACTGTAGTGGTGTGGGTGTTTGAATAGTGTAATCTCTGAGTGTTTAAATTTTGTAGACAGTACTAGTTAGTAGCGTTTGAACAGTTGCCGAGTGCAGTAGCGTATTTTATTGTTATATTTTATCTGTAGTGGTGTGGGTTTTTGATTAGTGCAATCTCCGAGTGTATATATTTTGTAGGAAGTACAGGTTATTTCGAGTTTCTGTTCCTTTTTTCTGTACTTTTTTTGTTTCCTTTCTTTTTGCGTTTTTCAAAAGCAGTATGTCTAGGGACTGTGATTGCTGTGTGCAGACGCGAGCTGAGGTGGCTGATCTGCGCGCTCAGCTTGCAGCTGTGTTAGCGAAAGTTACGCAGCTGGAAGCTGCCGTAAAAGGCTGAAGCAGATGTGATGTTGGGGAAACTGATATAGCCAAGCCTATCACAGATTCTCCCATATCGACTGTCGTACCTGCATCCCAGGCTGAAGTGTTGGATGCTGTGCCGCAGTCGCCTGTTGGTGACTGGCGTATGGCTTCTAGACTTCGAAGCCGCACACGGGGGCAGTTGAACAGGCTTAAAGGCCAAGACGCTAAACTTGTTCGTCTGTCCAACCGGTTTGATGTATTGTCGGAGGCTGACTCAGTCCCACAATTGTCATCCTGCGAGTTGACGGCCCGCCAGGTCTGAGCAAACGCAGAAGGGCATTCTGGTAGTTGGGAGCTCTAATGTTAGGCGGTTATTAGAGACCCTTAGGGAAATGGCGGATTCCTCGGGGAAGAAATCCAACGTCCATTCAGTGTGTATTCCGGGTGGCCTGATCCGAGATGTGGAACAGGCCATCCCAGATGCCATAGAGGGGACGGGGTGTAGCCAACTACAGATTGTGGCTCATGTCGGCACCAATGATGCTTGTCGCCTTGGGTCGGAGGTTATCCTCTCTTCCTTCCGGCGGCTGGCTGAAAGGGTGAACTCTGTGGCCAGTGACCGCAAGATATCGGCAGAGCTAACCATCTGTAGCATCGTAGACAGAGTTGATTGTGGACCTCTGGTTCAGAGCCGTATTGATGGGCTGAACCAGAGACTACGACGTTTCTGTGATGACATTGGCTGAAGATTTCTCGATCTTCGCCATAGGATCGAGTCTTGTAGGGTTCCCCTTATTAGGTCAGGTGTGCACTACACACGTGAATCGGCTACACGGGTGGCAGGGGCCGTGTGGAATGCACTGGGTGGTTTTTTAGGCTGAGGGAGGAAGACCCGAAACACGAAATTCAGTTACGGGCAACCCAATCAGATACAACACCGGAATGTAGGAGCAACATAAAAGAATCTCGTCAGTTAAAAGTTCTTGTAATTAACTGTAGAAGCGTTTGTAACAAACAACCGGAACTTGAAAGCGTTATTTGTAGTACAGAAGCGGATATCGTTATCGGTACAGAAAGTTGGTTGAAACCGGAAATAAGTTCCGCCGAAACTTTTAAAGATAGCATGAACGTTTTTCGTAAAGACAGATTACATTCCCATGGAGGTGGGGTATTTATAGCTGTGAGTAAATTTCTCCCATGTAATGAAATAAACGTCGATACGAACTGTGAAATCATATGGATTAAACTCAACATTGCTGGGTCAAAACTCATCATAGGTGCCTTCTACCGTCCACCTGATTCGGATATAGCTATCGTCGAGGAGTTAAGAAATAATGTAAATAGTATAGCTAGCCGTTTTAAAGATCATGCTATGATTCTAGGAGGCGACTTCAATCTGCCTTATATTGACTGGCGTAGTTACGTTCACATCACAGGTAGCAGGGATAAGGCAGCTTCTGAAGTAATTCTCGATTTGTTGTCACATAATCATCTCGAGCAGCTAGTTAATGAACCTACGCGGTGTCATAACAGTAGCGAAAACATTTTAGACTTGCTGGTTACCAACAGGCCAGAATTATTCACCGACATTTCAACGACCACAGGAATAAGCGATCACAAAGCGGTAATTGCGACTATCAAATTAATGACCGAGCGAAAAAGGAAAAAAGGGCGGATTGTACACAGATTCAGTAAGGCCTCAAAGGAGTGTTTTAGAACCTACCTGAGGAATAAATACCATAACTTCAAGTCAACAAAGGACACCTTTGAAGAGATGTGGCATCGTTTTATACATATAGTCAGGGAAGGGATGGAAATACATATACCAAAGCGGACAATAAAGGGAGAGGATGATCCACCGTGGTACACATGCGAAGTCAAAAGATTACTCAAAAAACAAAGGAAAATATACGCACGCTCAAGAAGGAAGGGGTGTCGCAGCGATTTAGAAACCTTAGCAGATTTAAGAGGACGTATTAAGAATGTAATGCGCGAGGCCTCTCTCTCTAAGAGTCTCACAAAAAACCCAAAGAAATTTTGGTCGTATGTACGAAAAGTTAATTGTACCAACAGCAATATTCCAGCACTAATTCGTGAAGGTTCCGAGGTTAATGAAAGCCGCGATAAAGCTAACGTACTAAATACTGTATTCAAAAATTCATTTACAAATGAACATAAGGATAGTATTCCCGTTTTCCCACGCCGTGGCGAGTCGGTGATGGAATCATTACGAATAGATACTGCAGGTATCGTTAAGCAATTAGAGCTCCTGAAGTGGGGGATAGCACCGGGCCCGGATGGAGTTCCAGTAAGAGTATTTTCAGAGTATGCTGCAGAAATCGGGCCATTTCTGTCTGATATATTCAGTAAATCATTAGAAGAGCGAAAAGTACCTTCAGACTGGAAAATCGCGCAAGTAACTCCGATTTTCAAAAAAGGTGATCGAAGTGATCCTGGGAACTATCGTCCCATATCTATAACATCTGCTTGTAGTAGAGTTATGGAGCATATTATATGCTCGAACATTATGAATTTTCTAGATTATAATAATTTGCTTACAACAAATCAACATGGATTTCGGAAGAAAAGATCATGTGAAACACAGCTGGCCCTATTTACACACGACGTAATGAAAGTTATCGATACAGGTTCACAAGTAGATGCAATTTTTTTAGATTTCCAGAATGCCTTTGACTCTGTGCCACACAACCGCCTTTTAGCGAAGCTTCGAGCGTACGGTACATCGGATCAGCTTTGTGAATGGATAAAGGATTTTCTAACTGGTCGGTCGCAGTATGTTGTCGTTGAAGGAGAAAGTTCTTCTAATCTAAATGTTACATCGGGTGTACCTCAAGGAAGTGTAATAGGACCACTTCTTTTCTTAATTTTTATAAACGATCTCGGAGACAAAGTGAAAAGCCATTTTAGATTGTTTGCTGATGATGCGGTTATTTATAGGGAAGTAAGAACTTTGGCCGATTGCTTAGAAATTCAGCGCGATCTGGATGTTATTTTGGCTTGGTGCGCTGAGTGGCAACTTACTCTAAACTGTAAAAAGTGCAAGACAATGAGCATAACTAACAAAAAGAATCCGATTGTTCAGAAATACGAGTTAAACAATACAGTTATTGATATGGTCGATTCTATTAATTATTTGGGAGTAACAGTACAAAGGAACATGAAATGGGACATACACATTAATTCTTTAGTAGGTAGAGCAAATTCTAGGCTGCGATTCATAGGTAGAATCTTGAAAAATTGTAATGAACAAACAAAGGAGATAGCGTACAAATCTCTTGTGCATCCACATTTGGATTATTGTTGTGCCATTTGGGACCCGTTTCGTAAGGGATTGATCGAAAGTATAGAGAAAGTACAGAGAAGAGCCGCTCGATTCGTGACCGCTTGCTACAGTCCTTATGAAAGCGTCACAGAACTGATTAGTAGATTAGGTTGGGAGTCTCTGGTAGATAGACGACACACGTTTCGTTTAAACTTATTGGAAAACATTCGTACTCCAACTTTCACTCATGAGTGTAGTGAAATACTTCTTCCACCAACCTATTTGAGTCGGAAGGACAGGAAAGATAAAATTAGAGAAATAAGGTGCCGGACTGATTCTTATATGAATTCTTTTTTCCCTCGTACCATTAGGGATTGGAATGCACAGCAAAGAGATTAGCTTTGGTGCTGAGCACCCTCTGCCACCCACAATTTTGTGAATTGCAGAGTATATATGTAGATGTACAGAAATAAATTACCAAGTAATGTGATGAATAATTCACCAAAAATATTGAACGAATTTAAATTAAAATTCATAAATCACATTTATAGAAAAATGGGGTGAAATTTAATTGTGAAAGTGTATAACATAATTTCAAAAATATTAAGAAGGGGTAATTAGTTTATTAGTTGACTAGGGCAATTGCCACTGGAGTTTGTGCTCCATCAACATAAAAAAATTAAAACGTCCATCTAGATAACAGGTTCACCTAATTCATCAATGGCAAGATCATCACTTTTTTATTATACTGTTATTTAAATAATCCCTATTGTGTAGTTTCTATAACGTTACTTCCATTGGTTTACTCTATCTAATGAGCTTAAATGAGTTTTCCCATGAACACTATTTAGATTTATACATTTTTTTTAATTTCTCCAAAATCTTGTTTTAATCTCCTGTAGGCTATATCTATTTTATCTACCACCATTTATTTTTATACTTTTTTGCACTTTTCTGGCAACTACTTTTCTTTTGCTTTGTTGTATTTATAAATTATTTGATTTCAAGATGTTGTGTACAGTTCTATTCCTCATTCAGCATGAGAATTTCTGTGTCTTCTCCTCTGATCCATCAACTCCAAAATTTCTTGTGTACAAACATTTTTGGTTCACTTTTTCTTAAAGCCATAATTTTTTTTAAACAATTTCCCTGTATGGTACATTCCAGTTCTCCTCTGGTAAACTCCTTTCAGAGTTGTTTCTTAGACCTGTGTCTCTCATCTCTGCAAATTTCACTTTTATGCCAGAGTTTCAATTTGTTCACTTTGCCTGCTCTGCCTGTGTTGCTGTTTTTATTTCAGCTACCAGATTGTGGTCAAAGGTTATGTCTGTACCTGGCTATACTTTCCAGTTTAGAATTTGAACCTGAATCTCTGATTGACCATTATACAGTCTAGCTGATATCTAACTGTATTCCCTGTATGTTGTATTTGTGTATATACTTCATACATGATACTTAACTAGTGTGTTCACCACGATGAGTTTATATATTTCACATATTCTTTGGACCTACTTTCGTGCTCATTTCTTTCACTAGATCTAAAATTCCTATAGTGTTCCCCCCCTTTTTCTTTTTCCCACTACTTTTGAGTCACCTATAATTATTAGATTCTTCTGCTGCTTCACATATTGGATTAATTCTCCAATTTTATGATATTTATTCTGTATTTCTATAATACTTATCTGTGTTGTTGGTTTGAGCATCATCAAAAAAATTCTGTCACTAAACTGTTTATGTAATTTATCTATTTGCATTCTGTCTTGTTAATGACAAATACCACACCACTAATTCTGCTGATAACATTTTTTATGTGTTCCTAAAGCAAGAAATATCTTCCATTCTTTTACTTAATCTTACTAACCCTAACAACATTTAACTTAAGTAAGTCAATCTCATTTTCTAAATTTTCTAATTTACCTTCCCTATTCAGACTTCTAACATTTCATGATCCAACTTGAAAAATATTTCTATCCAACCTGTTGGCTTTTTAATAGGTAAAACAGGTAGTCCCCATCCAGAGATCTGACTGGGAGATAAATTTAAATTTCTGACATCACAGAAGAAGTTGTAGAATTTAAGTTCATTTAATAATTTATATATTTTTGAGTGTCTACTTAATATTCATAAAGTTTTTATATTAACAGCTGATCAAAAGTAATTTTTTTTGTATTTGTCAGTAATGGTTCAATTATTATATTACTATTTTATATATGCAATAGTTTCATATTTATTTCAATCTTTTTTTATTCTTGTTGGAAACTAGCCTTCTAATATTACATCTTCTCATTTCTTACAGAATGATAACTCAAAAGCTGGTCTTCAAGAAGATATTTTGTTACAATATATTTCAGATAGGTACAGCCATTGATTTCATTCTTAGTCAGTAAGAACTATTATAAGATTATTGTAACTGAGAGATTACCAAATATTAGGTTTAAAAGAAAATATAATCACTTATTGTTTCATTGTACAATAATGTTGAATATCATCAAAATTCATTAATTTGTTTAGTGCATAGCTACATGCTCCTTATAATATATGGTAGTATATTATAAGTATTATATTATAAGTATTGATAGTAAAAATAAGTGGTTACAATGCAGCTGGGATAGGTATAGAAATGAGAGAAAAATACCGCAGTGTTGGTATCCTGGTTTCTGTATATTTTCTGCTAGTTCTCTGAACGAGATTTGAGGATACTGGAACACCAGTGTTCTTAGTTTCTAAAAGAAGATCTCATTCCTAGTTGTTGAGGTCCTGCCAGAGTGTGCTTCACTCTTCACAGAGTGGCTGTGTATGAAGCTGTTGTGCCACTCATTTATCTGTGTTGTGGCCTTTGCTTTCCTGTTTATTCTTCCATATAGTTTACTCATAGAAATCACTAACGTTCAAGCAATATTTAATGCACCATTCATTTTTTTTAGGCATTTTTTTGTAAAATGGAAATAGAGTGGCACAAATGTTTTCTACCTCTTTGATCCTTGGTCTGTTGGCTACTGGCAGCTTCTGTAGGATGGAAGTATGTTATAGTAGGTTTACCTGTATCCTTGCACTATATAAGCCTACCAACCTCGATTTGTTTACAATTGAAGAATTAAGTTCGGATAGTTTTTTGACACAACTTATAAACATATTATTGCCATTACTAGGATGAGTTTTCAGGGAATTATTCAATATTGAAAAATTAAGATCGGATAGTTTTTTGATACAACTTATAAAAATACTATAGCCAGTACTATGGTGACATATCAGTGATTTATTCAGTATATGGAATGAAAACACTAGTTTGGTTGAGTGGACCAGGAAAAATCTGAAAAATTGTAAAAATATGAACACTAATGTTAATCACAGAACAAAATAATAGAAGATATTAGAGAATGTGCCTAAAAGAGAAAATAAGAAATTATTTAAGCAGTTAAAAAAAAAGTAAGGAATCACTGGCTAGCATGTAACTTAACACTGTTAACAATACCAACTAAGAGGTAATTCAAGGATTCATCTTTAAGCAGTGTTATGATTAGTACTAAATGACTGGAATAGAAATCTGAATGAGTCAGAAAGAAAGGGTCAGAAAGGGTATTCAAACAGTTGTGGACAAGGAATAGGCAAGATAATTAAATAACTGATTTTGTGAGATCATTAGGAACTTACTGAAGGAGCGACCAGATAAAGAATCTGGAATCATCAGGATGTTGCATTAAATACAGATTCCAGGTGTACCATTATCTCTGATCTGTTAGAAGCAGGTGGTGGTGACTTCTTATCACACCTATTGAAATGTTACATTGGCATATTCTGGGGACCTTTTTATACCAGATAAGGACCATGTGAGCGCAGATTAACTTGACTTAGATGTTGTACAAGTAAATGGAGAGCTTACTATCCAGTTTCATCAATAAGTCTTGCAAGGAAAGAAAATTGTTTGCAAATAAGCAGCATTTGTATTACAAAGTTAATAAACTTAGTCTCACTAATAAGGCTACTGCAAGCTGAAATAGATAGGGGAGATTAAATAAATAGTGCAGCTATGGAATTATAAAACTGATCACGCATAATAAGGCATAGTTTAGAGTCTAAACTTTTTTTAAAAATTCTAAACTATCTAAACACATCATAATGTTACATGTGTGGGTTATTTTGAGGATGTGTTTTCCATCCTTCATTGTCAACTATCTTAAGTAAACATTGAGCCAGTACTGTAACTATTATCTCATGTGATAGCAGAAAGGCAGAAAGATCTTCCACTGTGCATTGTAGGTATAGTCTATTTCTAAGCTTAGTTGGAAATACTGCACAATTCCTTCCAATCTGGAGTTACATTTTAAGTGGAAGTTTCCAAGACAGGCACAGCTGGTAGCTGATAGTTTTGCTCTATCTGAATAGTTTCTCTACAAGAAAAACATGTCTTTCATGTTTCACACAATACTGACCAATACATCCCTGGGACAGCTTTATATTTTCTTCTTAAATTTAATAAATCTAATATTAATACAAATAACATGAATGCAAGGTTGTGTAGTTGATAAATTTATCCAAACTAGTACATCTTATTAAATCCAATCCAACCTATCAATATCTATTCACTTTTTATTGTCATTAAGTATTCCTTCAATACATATTTTAATTTTATTAGAGCTATTATAATTATATTCAATTGTTATTACTGATTTATTAGCTGTATTCATTTATAGTCTATTTAAAGAACATCATTTACTCCAAATAGCAGATTGTATACAAATTGTTTACAAACAATGATGTAACTAATACTTTTACAGTTACCGACTCTTTCCAATACTCATAAAATGCTCCTATTTTAACTTTTTGCTTGATTTTGTAATTTTGTACTGTCTCATTAACATAGCATGAAACTATCCAAAATCAATTATTCTGTTCTTTATATTATGCCTGACAAAGAATACTGACCAATTGCTATTAAACAGACATTTCATTTTAATGTAATTTAATTTGTTATTTAACAGATATTTCTAATCGCTATAAACTAATTTCCTCTGAAATTTTATCCCTTATCCTCAAAACCCATCAACATTATACTCAAATTTTCTCACCTGCAAAGTAATGTGCTTACTGTTACCTCCTGCACCTACAGCCAGTCGTATATAATACTTACGGCATGCTTCCAGCCACCATCTATCTGTTTGAGTCCTATGACTCCTACCTCCAGTAAATCATTTACTTTTTTTTAGATATACCACTTGCACAAATAGAAATCCTATTCACCAACCTACGTGTCTTCACTGCACTCTTCTTATACAGGCCTCACCTCTAACCAACTGTAACCAACAGTACATCAGGATGAATCTCCAAAGGCAGACAATTCACACTGAGAACAGGGACTGGAAGCCTGTGCCACTTCCCACAATGCCAAAGTTTTCTAGTTGGAAACTAGAACCTATCACTTGCTTTTTATTTGAAAATTGTCCACTTATGATGATGCTACAAATCATGTGTTATTCTTTCCCTGATGTTTCATATTCATCCAGTATGACTTTATATATGCACTGAGCTGCTGCCTCAGTCTTTGTTGTTCTTTCTCCTTGAAACCTTTCTTAATTACTAATCATGTTTCAAATCATATTGATATGTAAAAACTGGGTCTCTGTGATGTTGTGACTTTATATGATTCATTAATCCATGCTATAGTTCTCTTCTTGCCCCATAGATTGTTAAATATCCTTTTGTTAGGCTGGTTTTGTCCATTCCGTTTAAGCATCTGGGAAATATCAACCGCTTTTCCCCATGATCTCCAAGACTTTCTCTACATTATTGTATTCTTAATGGTTTTTCCCAGAGTTTTCATCCTGTATTAGTCTGGAAAGGGCCCATAATTTCCAGAGGACTCTGCTTTCTAAGAACTCCAGCTTTCCTAGTTTGTTGTCCATGGAGAGGCTTTCACTGGCGTACAGGCATTCTGGTTTCACTACAGCATTGTAATGCCTTATCTTGGTATACCAAGAGATGTACTGCTTGCAATAGATGTTCCTCATTTGCCTATAAGCCCTCTCAATTTTTGTTATTGTTAAGAGCTTTTCCTTTCTTCCTTCTCAACCATTATTTCTCAAAGTTAGGAGTCGGCTGCCTTGATGGGTTTCATTCACTTTTCCCAGTCTACAGCGTCCTCTTCTTTCAGTCCTGTGTTCATGAAGTCCTTCTTATCCAAAACCTTCCATTTTATACTTAGTCTGCCCTGGATTTCTTTTCCTCTCACAGGCGTCCTCCTGTGGTGGACAAGCAAACTGTTTTTCTTTTTGCCTTGCCACTTCCCGAGAGGAATACATATCTATGTGGGTAACCACTATGTCATGTGAGTCTTAGCACTATAAATAATACTCCCAGTAGAGATTTTCACATATTATACTTTAATACACATTTATGTACATCCAGTTTCCTCCTTAGCTCCTCCAATGATTATCTCTATACCCTCACTCTCCTTCTCTGACTTTACACTTTGCTGCCTACATTTCGTACAAACCATTGGCTATCTGCCACCTTACTCTGCTAGTGAAGACTCCTGGCTGCATCAGTTGTTGTCTCTGACTCGCTTCATTGCTGACGACCCTGATAACCCTGCAAGCTCCTAGTTGACCTGCAAGCTGACCCAGATAATGACGAGGAACCTTACTCTGCTCCTGCAGTCCTGCTTTGTGTCGTTTTACCCTCCTTGACACTCATAGGACTCGTAGGAGGGAGTGCCCCCAAGCCAATCAGAATCTATCCTATCCTACCATCACCTCCACCTGATGTAGTGCCCACTCCAAGTTTCTGCTGACACTCTGTTCCACTTTGGAGTGGATGCAACCATTCTTGCTTATATTCCAACCTCTGCCTTGTTTAATTATATGTTGTAATGCCCCCTGATTTCGACCCTGCTACAGACAATCACTTTTACCTGCCAATATTAACTTTGCATAGAATTATCCTAAAATTCCTTGTCCAGCCGCAGCACTGCAGCCACAGCACTCCAGCCACAGCACTCCATCATCCATGCTTTCTTGATTGGCTCCTCCTCACCTTTTTGCGTGACATGAGTGTTCCACCTTAATCTTCCCTCTGATGATTTCACTAATATTAGCCACTGCAGCTATTTCTTATCTCTTTGTTTCAAAGCCTGTCATTGAGAGAAATATACAATAGCCACCCTAGCATCCTGATTTTAATCCTTTCAATAAGGGCTCTCTTTATTTTATACAAAGTACACGTTCCTTACCTATAAAGGATAACCCGTCTCACCTTAGTCATATATATGTTTACTTTTAGGTTTTTAGTCATTCTCATATCACTCTAGATACATCTCTCCATTTTCTCCAGCCAGCATTTATTTGTATTTTACCTCTGGTTCACAGCCACCTTCTGGTCTTATTCCATCCATATATCTAAATGTATCTACCTTGGTCAGCATCATCCCCTTGGTGCCCTTGATGTTGTACAAGTTTGTTTGCTGCTAACCAGTACTTTATTGTTCTTTTTGTTTGGTCTTAAGACATTTTCATTCTAATTTTTCTTGCCACAGCCTAAGGCTCTATTGTAGGCCTTCTTAGGGTGGGTACACACTAGGCGAACGCATACGACTGCCTGCGAGTGAATGCATACATTCACTCAGTGTGTACGTCAAAACGAAGCCAAATGAACGCTTCTGGCCACATTCGTTTGCATGCACACGGTTTCGCTCAGGAGGCGGTATGTCAAAGGAAAATGCGGACCACATGTTTTCAGCTTGGTTATAGTGTGTACATCAAGAAGAATGCTTTTGTTGTTTTGTATGGAACATGGAGCTGACTATCCTGGATTCCTTAAAATTATTAGAGTTATATAGAAAACACGAGTGTTCGTGCAACTTTATTCATAATGGTTATAAAAATAAAAGAATGAAACATGATGCCTGGAATAAAATTATGAAATGTGGCTCAAAAGATAACTATAAATGAAATCTCAGTTGGGATCCTTCAGACGTGAACGTCCAAAAACAGAATAACTAATTTAAAACAGTCTGTAGGTGATGTCGTATTTAAATCGACATGATTGGCTTTTAAAGACATGTCATTTTTGCTGGTTTAATTTGCACCAAGGGATAGAGAAATTATTAACGTTTTAAAATCTTCAGACCAATTTGCTGTAATAATGTATCAGAGTCAATCTACTTCATTCTGCAGAAACTTTTAAAAAGTACATACCCAATTTCAGCTATAAGATCATCTATCAAGTCTGTCCCTCAATACACATTTCTACCTCCGAACAATGAAGTCATACACCACCGTCGTAGTTACCACCTGCATCTTCATATTTAATTAATTTAATTTTAATTTAATTTCGATGAAACGCATGCTCCGTTGGCAACTTTCCTACATACCCATTTTTCCCCATTCCTGTATCCACCTGCTTTGCCCTCTACAAATTTCAACTTTAAATTGTTTCTACATTTTTGGTAAATTATTCATCAATTCCAAACCCTGACGCCCTTAACTACGATATAAAAGCTTCCCACAACCTTGTACCTGAAATCGATTTCCAGCTTGTGGTTTTCATCATCTTTTCCCTTCCATGCCTTACTTTTAATTCTTACACAAACATCTTTCCACATCTCATCACCAATAATGAACACCTAGTACACTACAATGACTCTCTTCACCCTCCTCCTATCTTCCATTGAATCCCATTCTAGCTCTTTTATCATATCGGTTACTGATTGCGTTCTTTGGTAATTTCCAAATGCAAATCTATAAATAATAATGCACGATGCAATAATTCTGGTTAAGTCATCCTCTACCGCCATTGTTCTGGTAGATATAAAAATATTTTTATCCCATAAACCAGCGAACATCAAAGAATGATGAACAACGCATTCCTTTGTTATAAAGTGGACAGCAAACAAATTTTTAACACCGCCACACAGATTCGGCCACATCCAATTGGCCACATGCGTTTGCTTGGTTTGTCTAGTGTGTACCCACCTTTAAGTATCTGCTGTGATTACTAAGTCATCAGCAAATGGCAGTTCCCTTCTGCCATCGTCACTTATTTTCTCACTAATGACATCCATAATGAGCACGAATTGGAGTGGACTTGGTGCTGAACCCTGATGAGAGCTTATTTTGATGTTAAATGCTTTAGTGTTTTATTAATGTGTGCTCACTGATATTAAAGTGCCATCACACATTTCCTTTATCATACTGATGATCTTTTCTTTAATTGCTTTTCTGTTAAAGCAACATAACACCAAATCACATAGTATTCTATCATAGGACTTTCCCAAATATATGAATGCATAATACAGACTTTTATTTCCTTGCTGTCTCTTTTCTTGAAATTGTTCTATAATAAACAAAGGATCAAATATACTATTTCATTTTAAAGACCCAAAATGGGATTCAGTTATGTTCATGACTTACCAAAAGCTTGATGTCTAGGATTCTTTCAAACACTTTCAAGAGACATTCAGTAAGTTTTCATTCCTCTGAAGTTGCCACACTCAAGTGTGTTACCTTTATTCATATATATGTAGATATATCGTAGATCTCCATTTGGTAGTTACCTTGCATTCTAGCCACATTATCTGAAGGATATCATATACCCAGTCAACAAAATAATCTCTCAGTGCTTTGATCTGACAGTCTCAGTGCTTTTTCTGTTATAATTTCCCTGACAGCCTTTCCTATCTCTTCTCTTTGAATCACCATATCTTGTCCTGACATTTCTTCTAATTTGTCCATGTTATTCAAACGCTGGAATATTAATCCCTCCAACTATCTATAACCTGTCCATTTCATGGATAATTTTACAACTCTTGTCATTCACTAGACTTACTTGTCTCAAATTTTTTTGATGTTCTGTTTTTGTTATCTTATTCATAGCTATTCTCACTCTGATGTCCCAAGTTTTTTGTACCATTCTTTGGTTGTTTCCTCCTTTATGATAGCAATTGCTCTCTGTTTTATCTTGTTAGCTTCCTTGTATCTTAATGTTTCTTCACTGTGAGGCATCTTCATTTGGATGAGAACTTGCTATTATGAGCCATATTACTAATAATATGTAAGGATAGTGACTGACTTATCT
>JARYHS010008298.1:637828-675458 GCA_031002005.1 Vandiemenella viatica
CAAGTTCGAAGTTCATGGAACAGTGTGTGATGTGCATAAAGGTCATTCAGGTCGGCCTCGAACAGCTACAAGTGATGAGTCATCAATGGCAGTCTTGGAACTGTTTCAACGCTCTCCTAACAAATCTTCAAGGCAAGGGGCACGTGAAAGTGATGTAAGTGCTAGCAGCGTGCTACGCATTCTGAAGAGAGGCAAGTATCGTGTTTACATTCCAAGGCTGGTGCAACAGCTAAGTGACGACGATCCAGATAGAAGGTTGCAATTTTGTGAATGGATTCAGGAGATGGTGATACGTGAACCGGGATTTATGGGTAGCATCATTTGGTCGGATGAAGCCCAATTCAAACTTAATGGAACTGTCAATAGGCACAATTGTGTTTACTGGGGTGAAGAAAATCCTCACATTACAATTGAAAAAGCTGTAAATTTGCCAGGTGTAAATGTGTGGTGCGGTTTGTCTTCAAGGGGATTCATTGGACCTTTTCGATTTGAAGGCACTGTAACTGGTACTAATTACCTAACAATGCTTGCTGATTCCATATTTCCTGCCATTCGTGCATTATACGGTAATGATGATTTTTATTTTCAACAAGATGGTGCTCCGCCGCACTATCACAGGGACGTACGAGCTTACCTGGATCAAAATTTGTCGGGCCGGTGGATAGGACGCAGGGGGCCAATCGAGTTTCCAGCACGCTCTCCAGACCTTACACCACTGGATTTCTTCTTGTGGGGCACAGTAAAAGATGAGGTGTACAAACGTAAACCACGTAACCTAGACATTCTTTGGAATGAGATTCAAGCAGTGTGTAGAGAAATCTCATTGGACGTTTTGATACGATGTACAGAATCTGTGGTGACTCGTACTCAGAATTGTATTGATGCTGCAGGTCACCAATTTGAACAGTATTAACATTTGTTGTTTATGTTTGATTTACATTGGACTTTTAGTTTTCTATTTTCCTGAAATTTAACTTTGTAGAACGGTAAATAAATTTTCTATGGAAGTTCAAAGTGTGTATACATTTTTTTGAAGCACCCTGTATGTGCCAAGGCCTCCAAGTGCCTGGGCTTATTGGCACGCACTTCAAGATTTATTAATAATATCCAGACACTCAGGCTCTCGTACTGTGCCCATGTCAGACCCATACTTGAGTATTGCAGCGTTGTATGGTTGCCTCATCAGATCACACTAATTCAACACATTCAGAATCTTCAAAATAAGTTCTTAAGGTTTATAGGTTGTCGCATGGTCTTTCAACCTGTTGGAACCTACCTTGGCCTCCATCCTTTGGAGTCGAGACGGAATGTTCATGGTGTCCTTTTTCTCCATAAACTAATCTCAGGTGTTATAGACTGCCCTGAAATTCTCAGACATGTATATTTTCGTTGTCCGTCTGGTACACGGTTGAGAGAACTATTTGGTCGTAGACATCTGCGCACAAACTATGAGGCTAGCAGTGCCGTAGAATGGATACAGACGCTAGGTAACAGAATACCTCCTGAACTTGATTTTTTCATTGACAGTGCTGCTGTTTTCAAGCCAGTACTCATATGTGAGTGGAGTCAGCAATGATGGCCTTAGTCACGGTCTATTATTCCCTGTAATAATTTTTATTTTATTTTTGTAGTTTTATGTTGAGTCTTATTATTAGTTTTAGAATAATTAATAATTTTCTTCTGTGTAATTGTTTTTCTAGTTTTAATAATATAAAACTATACTTGCTATTTTTTGTTATCTTCTTGTTTTCACTGTAACTAAATTGTTCATAAATAGTGGTAATTGTGTTTAATAAGTAGCTATCATAAGATATATTAATGTAAAATGGTTTTTCCGTTGGAATAAATAAATAAATAAATAAACATACGCCGCACTACATTAGTTGTATCGCGCAGTGGCTTTCAACTGGAACGTGTGGTCTTTGAAAAAGCTTATATCTTGTTGTGTGTCGTTCTCCATCAGTTATGACATTTTTTGGAACATAAGACGGAAACTTTAATGGCGTTACGTTGTGTGTTGTTATGCAAGAAATATTCTGCCTTTCCAATTAGCAGAAAAGTTTTTGAGCGTCACTGTAGTGCTTGATAAAGTAAGTAATGTTATAGTTAGCTTAAAAGTTTACCGCACTCGAAGATTTAAGCTCCCTAACAACTCATTACAACGACGCACAAGAACAAAAGATGGTACAAACAAAATATTGGATGTGACCATTTGTTTTTCATTATTGTAACATCTACTGCAGTTCTTTGCTTGGGCGTATTATAATAACAATCGGTACAGGTTAAAATTATCTCCTATTGTACGAACACAAAGTCACTTTAACGTACGATTTTACCAACTCTCTGAAACAATTTCTATCGTAATAGCTTTTTTTTAAAATAACAATCAAACAAAAAGATTGCCACCCAGTGCAGGAAAGATTCTTAGCGCTAAACTGAATCATACAACAGCAGAGACTAAACATAACCCGCCAGAGTGGCCGAGTGCTCTGAGGCACCGCACGCTGCAACGAGGTCGGGCACGAGCCCAGTCCCTATCACAACGGCCATCAAGGCAAATGCTGAGATGATCTCCACCTCAGAAACTACACACTTCATAAAGACACAATACATTTACCACACACAAAACATAGTTACGCGTTTTGAAGACAAATAGTAAAACTTCCCTTCCACTACTACCCGGCAGCAGCTATAAAATACTTGGCATCAGTACGGGAATGCGCCTATAAAGCCAAACCTCCTAGTTTTACGATGCCAACAATGAAAAAAAATCTTCAATGGTCACTGACACCTCATGCTATGTAATGAGGATGAAGAAGAAGAAGCAGAGATTAAACATACTACTCTCAAGCAAACCTCTGTGGCCATAATTGCGTCACGAGCAATACAGTATTTACAAACGATATACATAATCAAAGTAGTGCCGCGGCATATAACTCGTCCCTTGGTAAGCCACATGAGATGATTGAGACGATTTCGGGAAAATTCCCAGGGTCGGTTTAACCGATAGTATTAGTAATAGTTTCAAATAAATAACTCAAAACAATAAATCTTTAACTTAGGAGCTGATGCAAGAGAGAAAAGGAATTGAGTTACAAAACTTTGGTCAGACCATTGCTCGAATATGGTACTGTAGTATGGGGCCCTCATTTTATGTATCAAATACAGGAGTTGGAGAGGGTGCAAAAAAGGGCTGCTGGATTTGTTTCTAGAAATTATCGCAGAATGCAATTAGTAACAGATATGATAAAGGAGCTGGAATGGGATTCATTGCAAAACAGGAGGAGGATGAGGAGGGTCATGGGAGTGTACAGGCCATATACTGGCGATGAGGCATGGAAAGATATTGGCATAGGTATGCAATGTAGTGCAAGGAAGGGAAAAGATGACCATGACCACAAGCTGGCACTCGATTTCAGGCACATGGGTATTGGAAGATTCTCTTTTTTAGGTAAGGGTGTCAGGGATTGGAATGAGTTACCAAGAGAAAAGATGAATTATTTACCGAAAATGTTGAAAGAATTTAAAGATTAAATTTGTAGAGGGCAAATGTAAGTGGCTGCCTATGCTCCATTTCAATTAAATTAAAGTATGTGATAAATGACGAATTAATGTAATGCCTTCATTAACAGAAAGAGATTACTTTTATCTCGCCTGGCGGTCTATAATCTTACACTAGATTGCCCAGTTTCAATACACTAAAACTGAAATTACTAGCATTATTTCATGAGTGCTATAGTTAATAGAATTGTGACAGATCCTTTATTAGCTTTTATTAATTTTCTTACTAAAATGTTAGTTTAATTTTTCGATAATTTTGAAACCTAATTGTTAATTTGTTTGCAGAACTGAAATCTGTTTTACAAAACAGCTGGCTCTCAAAATGAAAATGCATTACATTGGTGAAGAAATCAGTTACCAAGCATAAATAAGGAAAATAATCAATTTTTTACTGATTCGATAAGGGCTCAAAGTAGCGTTTTAAAACATACACTTAGCTATAATTACCATACTTCAAGGTAACAAGAGGCACCATTGAAGAAATGTGCATCGCTTAATACGTATAGTGAAAAAGGGTATGGACATATATACATCTTAAACGGACTAGGAAAATAATCGAAAGTGGTATGTGCGTGAAGTAAGAAATTACAAAAAAAAAAAAAAAAAAAAAAAAAAAAAAAAAAAGCAATGGAGCATACACTCACGCTTGAGAAGGACGGAGTATCGAAGTGAACCATGAGGGAATATGAAAAAAGAGATGCGTGAGGCATTCAATGATTTCCGTTGCAACTCTCTTGCTAAGTGCCTTCCTGAAAATGTAAAGACATTTCGGTCGTATGTACGAAAAGCCGGTTGGACTGACAGCAAAATGTAAATACTAATTCATGACAGATTTGAGGTTAACGAAAGCCGCGACAGAACTAACTTAATTAACACCAAATTCAAAAGTTCCCCCACTCATGAAAATACGGGTAACATACTGCGTGTAGAGATAGATCCGTTAGGAACATATACTGCAGGTATAGTTACGCTGCTAAAGTGTGTGCAAGCGCCGGGTCCCGATGGAATCTCAGTAAGAGTGTTTTTAAAGTACTAGGTGGAAAACGGAAAATTTCAGTCTCATATATACAATAAAATCCTTATAATAGAAAAACATATATTCCGACTTGAAAACCGTGGAGGTAACTCCTATTTTCAAGGAAGGAAATCAAAGAGATCCTAGGAACTACAGACCCTAACTGTAAAACCTGTTCGTAGTAGAGTTCAGAAGTATGTTATTTACTCTAATATTATGAATTTTCTAGAAGAAAACGATTTACTTACACCGAACCAACAAGGATTTCAAATGTAAAGATCATGTGGAACACAGCATGTCGTAATGAAAGATATTAATGCAAGATCACAAGTTGTTGCAATATTTTTGGATTTTCAGCAAGCTTTCGCCTCTGTACCACATAACCACCTTGTAGCGAAGATTCGTGCGTAGAGAATGTTGGATAATATATATGAACGGATACTATATTTTCTAACTGATTGGTTGCAGCAAGTCGCCATGAACGATTAAGCCTCTTAAAATCAAGATGTTATATTGGCCGTCGCTCATGGAAGTGTGAGAGGACCACTTTTGTTCTCAATTTTAATATCTGTCTTGGTCATGACATTAACGGCAGTTTGAGAGAGTTTTCTAATGATGCAGTCGTCTACAGGGTAGTAACTAGGCCATCTACTTAATAATTAAAAGCGATCTGAATGTTACTTCGGCGTGCTCGAAACAATGGGAATCTTACATTAAATAGCAGAGAGTACAGGATAGTTGCATAACTAATTGAGGCAATTTGTTCAGGAGTACGAATTCAGCGGTTCAGTTATCGGCAGGGTTGATTCTCTGAAGTCTTTAGTCGCAACAGTAATAAGCAAAACCAAACAAGACATGACACAACTTCTGTCCTAGGTAGGGCTATAGGTCGAATTTTAAATGGTTGCAATACATGGAGATAGCGTACATAACACTCGTGTGTCCACATTTGGAATACAGTTGTACCGATTGGGATCTGATTCGAATGGGATTGATTGACACAATACAGCAGGAATGGCGAACCTTTATTGATCTAAGTACCATTTTTTCTAAAGAAATATTTAATAAATCCATGACATGCCATCAAACAATCATGACTTTGTGATTGATGGGAAGAAAAATAAGCAAAATATTATTACCTTAAAACTTTATATTTGCAACCAGTAATATACATTTTTCAAACTAACCAATAATAACGTCAACAGTTTTGTGTTTATTATGTAGATGAAACTAGTGCAACTTCTGTTGTTGCAAACTAGATGCCAGATAATTTATATTAGGTTCGTAATTTGTTTCTTTTAAGGGAATGTTAGCTATATTCATCCGACAAAACGGTTTCGAAGCGAGTCTTAAATGTTATTCATTTCTGAAAATAATGACTTTCAGGCATAGGTAGATGAAAATATTGTTAAGACCGCAAACGCTAGCTTCTTGAGCCGACTAAATGTGAATGGAATTGAATTCCCTGTTTCTATAATTAATGGTATTGGTATTTTTACTCATGTTGCTTAATAGTCTTACTAATTCATTTAATTCCAACTCCTTCCTTATTTCTATGATTTTTGAATCCATATTGAACTACACTGGAACTCAATCAGTTAAATTTCTTCAATTTCCAATCAATCAAATTTAGACGAGTTCAGTTAATCAGGCGAAGTCACATCAGGATACATAATAAACTTGAGTGTTTCCGATAAATCTTTGATCCAAGGAAATCTCGATGAAAATTCTTTGACTGAAGAATTAATTACTGAAGGTTTTAATGAATTCTGATTCGTCTGGTTATTCGTGTACATCCAAATCTCTGATGGTGTGTTTCAATTTTTGGAAATACTCGTAACTACTGGAAATAATATCACTACTGAAAACTTGCATTTTAGCCTCAAAATCACGAATGAGATATATCAAAACGATATTTGTTTCGTTTGCGCCCTGAAACTTCACTTTCAATTCACTGAAATGCTGGCACATGTGTCCAAAAAAAAAAAAAAAAAATATTAATTTTGAAATCCACACAATCCGTCTAGTAGGAGTATTGTTCCATTTTCACCTCATTTTGTAAAAACAATCAACAAATCTTTGACATAGCGCTGAACGTTGTTACTATGATCTTAAATTATGTAGACGAAAAACTAAATTACTTACATTCATTAGGTACCTAATTAATTAATGTCGTGCCCAAATTATCTGGTCACGTGCCATCACTGGCACGCGTGCCATTGGTTCGCCATCCCTGCAATAGAGAAATTATAAATAACAGTCGCTTGGTTCGTGATTTCTTGCACAGTTCTTATGGAAACGTCGCATTGAGCGTCTATAAACCACGTGGCTCCATTTTGGGTTCATGTGAACACCCCCCCCCCTCCCCACTCCACGTAGCCCGAAGTGGCTATTGTCTCGACTAGCCCACCCCCCACCAGTGGCACGTAGCTTTCTTCCCTATTGATTCCAGAATACATTTTGTACTGTTTTCTCTTGTTATAATATCGCAAATTATTTATGCAGATAATTAAGTGACGGAAATAAATATTCAAATGTTTTTGTGTCCTTTGAACCTTATTTTAACTGTCACAAATAATATGAATGAATAGCTGCTCTCCAGACTGACGCATTCTGATCTTTCTACTTCCGACAGCACATCAGCAGGTCTGACTGTTCTCACATCTAGCATTCAGTTCCACATTATATAGGGTTGTCCAGATACTTTTGATCAGATAGTGCAGTTCATTGCAAAACTAATACAAAACTTTTCAATTTAATTATCATACATTGCTTTATAATCAAAATATTTTCGTTTAGTTAAGATGCAACCCATAGTATCTTTTATTGCACGTTCTTGATGAGTGTCTTGTGTGCGATCTTCCAGTGACCAACAGACTTTTTGACAGTGTCTTATGTAATGCTGGATTAAGCCTGAACTCTGTATCTATTGTCAACTCAAATTCGTTTATCCATATTTTAGGGTAGTAACTGCTTTATATTTTTCAAACTATGATATTTGCATTTCTGATGCCAATATAAACCTACTGTATTTTCCAACCAACTGTTGTCAACGGACTTCTTTCTTAAACCTATTATGTCATGGTTAAAACACCTCAGTGAGAAAAAAATGCGATTCCTCCGAATAATGCAATATCTCTCGTAGTTTGACATCATGATAAATATTACAACTGTGAGACTAAACCAAACCCGACCAGTTGGTCTTCCATAAATCGCATTCAACGAAAAAGTATACTGATTTGTTTCTCAACTTCCAGACTTCACATAAAACGTACCGTAATCTGCCACTATTATCAAAGACCACATACTATTCAAAACCCCATCAAAATCTAACCAGTAGTTTTTGGATGAATTCCGTTCATCTGAACAGACAAACTGGTAGAAGATACTGCTTTTCTTTCTTCTAATCGCCTCCAACTGATCTTGAAACACCAGCCACTTCTAACACAGGCGTCCAGTGTGAAATCACGAGTTTTAGAGGGCAAATAATCTACCTGTATTTTAGAGCCGGATTTGTAAGATTTAGAGAATTTTACCTATTGGTTGAATGTTTGTGTTATGTGTGTTAAGTGTATTTCTGTTCATAAAATGTGTCGTTTATAAGGAGGAGATAGGGCACCGTCCCACCATTTACCTCGAAGATTATTAGAAATAGCAATCAGCACGGTCGGTACGTGGTGATCAGGACTCAAACTTGGTTCCACTGTACCACCCAGAGCAAGTATATTGGCGCCCTAAGGTGTACAGCCTCACTGGCAGGTTTAAAGTCTTATTATATGTGTAGTTATCACTTCGCCTGATAGTTAGTAATGCGTACATCCACTGTCTTCATTTCCATTGGACGTCCACCGCACCAAATATGCAAGTAACGCCTTTGAAACATTCAAATTAGAGGTTTGATCTGATACTGAGTAAGCAATAAAATATTTCATGTTCTTGTCCAATGGATTCTACCAATACACTTTAATAAATTTATTGTTTTTTTTTTTTTTAAAGATCCAAGGTATGAAACTTGTCAAAGTTATTGTTTGATTAGAAAGAATCAATATATGAACGACTTTACCTAATCACTCTCACTGGAACCAGAGTTTTGTAAAAACTTTTCTTAACCTCGAGGATATGATGGCACAACAGTCGTTTAAACCTCTCTCTATTAAATTTAGATCCGAATTAACATTATTTCAATATAATGGAAATTATTAGATTTGTCTTTGTTTCATGTAAAACAGTTATTTTACACGGAAAGGTTATTGGAAGGCATAAAAAGGACTTGCAATAGTTTTTTATCAGTTTGGCACATATTCATTAAGTAATTTTAATTGGTAGATTGTTGTGTAATGTACTAAAAGTTTTATATTATCCAGTTGCTAAAGTTACTCATTGTCATGCGACACAACTGTATCCCGTTTTGATACATACCGCTGTTTTTTATCGCGTACATTAATTGATTTTTAGTGATAGTTATTATTGTATATGGAACAGCGAGTCTAGCAGTTTTCTAATATTTTTTGTTGTTATAAATTATAACTCAAGAATTTTGTAATTGTACTGTGTTTTATAAATTATACGGATAAAATTTCGATATAACCGAGTAATAATTCCAATAAACTCAATGTTGATAAAATTTCTGACACTTCATTTCCGTAAGGGAAGCTGCTACACTTAATTAAAATAGTGTAAAGAATCGACGAAGCTTTAGCGGAAGCTAAAACTACTTAGCACTAAATTTACAGGAAACTAACAGGCCATGGCAGTTTTGGAATACTGCATGTTGAGGTAGCTGAGGAGGCGACATCACTAGCACAGTATCGAGAAATGTCACCCAGTAATTTGTAGTTTCAGGCCTTAGATTATGTTCTTGTTTCAAGGATTGTTTCAAAACAAAAGATCAATTTTGCTTATGGTACGTAGTCATGTCTTATCAGCAAGTGTGTAGTGACGGATAAATTGATTCTTAAATGATGGATACCAATGTTTAAAAATGGTTATTTATCGATTAGCCGTTTGTCCATTAAATTAAATTGCATTGTCTAAATTATCGAAGTTAGAGTGCGCTGATCGGCAAACATAGTTCAAGATGACCCAAACATCCTCCTTAGAGTCTTAAATGACCACTACAGAAGAGTGTTTGGTTATGACTCTCAATCAAACCTACAAATTTCACCGCGAACGATGCAGTTCCTCTATGGCCGGTAATACACATCAAGTTTGAAAGAATTTCAAACCAGTGGAGATTATTTTCACATTTTTTTTTTAATTATTGAATTTGTTAACAAGGAACTTGTACAATTTTGTCACACTTTCATGGGACAGATTTATTGTTTCGAGCAGCATGTAGGAAACATAGGTAACAAACCGCGTGGACTGTGAACTAAAGAGTTTGATTACACCACTATGTCAACGCACTGGAACGCACATCGTTCGTTTCAAGGGACTCCTAAATGACCTCTACCACTACCCACTCCATTTACCCTACCCACCCCACTGTGATTTCTGATTCTAATTTAAAATAAAATTCTGATGAAATGGCAAGTTTTAGATAAGTTTGAGATCGAAGCGGAATCGCAACAGATCTACTACAACGCGAAAATCATTGGCATCCTTGTACAGCAGACTTAGGTGAATACTTCGAGAACGCTGGCGGAAGCAAATATTGAATGTAAATTCTTTTTAAATTTTGGATAGCAATCTCGTACATTGTTGTTAATCAGCGTGTTTTAAGTTATTATATGGAATACATATAATACAACTTTCTTCTTAATATGTCAAATCTAACAACACCTCTTACCACCATATAAGAAACAGGTAAAGTCAATTGAGAGTTGATACTTATTTAACATAAGTTTGTTTAAAATATTTATATGAAATATGGATACAATTAATAAATGTGCTGCAAACTTCTATTCTTAATTAATTTATGCATTTAATAAGGGCACTACAAACTTCATACTATCTAACATTATACTATCAAAACATAAGCAAGTTATGATAGAGATAAGAATTATCAGATGGAACAACAAAATATGTGTTACTGAATCTCTGAGTTACCAAAGACCGGAAATATAATTATTGAATTAAAATGTAATGATTCTAAAAATGAATGACTCCACAAAAAAAAAAAAAAAAAAAAAAAAAAAAAAAAATCAGCATTTTTTAAGCAACAATTAATATTTAACAACTAAACTAGTAGAAGATTTGTGTAATATGGAAGCGAAATATTGAATACTGCTGTTCGTATTAGCCACATCTGTCACCTATAGCCACAATAACAAGTAGTATTATAATTATATTTCTTTTTCACTGTCAATACATTTCTAAAAGACGTTTCTGAAACAATAATAAACTTAATACCTTAAATGGGTTTATTAAAGCCGATGAATATAGACAATATCATCAAAATATTCCTCTAGCTAGTGCACTCTCAACTAATAGTGTTACATAAGATGACCAAAGAATTTTCAGCATAAAAACATCTGAGTACAGAGTTGATTACCTCACTCAGATTTTCATATACCAAACATTGTGCTTACAAGTGTCATTTATTTCAAATACAAAAAAAAAAATTACTTGTAAAATTATGCCAACTGTGAAAACCAAATCACCTAGTGTAAAATATGTAACCAAGTAAAACTATCCTTAGAGTCCAAGATTGATAAAAATAAGAAAAATAAAGTTTTAAAATTATGATAATTGATTCCAGTGCCTCCTTAAATAGTGTGTGATGGGTTGGAAACAATAATATCAACAAATAAGGTATAAGTAAGCAACCAATCTATTATTCACCAAAATTAAGTGATTACATCAATAGGTCTGATTCAGTAGATCATACTTTAAACTAATCAAAGTTTCTCACAAACTGTTAACAAAAAGTTGTATTACATGTTTTCCATATAAAAAGTTAAAGTACAAGTACATAGATATGAAATGGCATATTCTTAGTGAGAAATGATTTTGGTAGCCACTGCTAATGTGAACCTGAGTAATATGTCTTGTAATGAGAGATCTAATGGAGATTCTCCCCCAAACAACATTAAATTCCTTAGCAAATCAGGATTTTTGTGACATCCCATAACCAACATTAATTCAGTCTATTGTATTAAAGTAGCAGAGGAACATGGTCATGCAAACTGCAAATAATATCCCTGAACATTTTTAATCAGTAATTTCGCTAAGACCAAATATTACAAAATATACAAACAAACTTCTTACACCTATTTATACATAAGATAGTAATACACGAAAATATACACAAAAAGTAATAAAAACATTCACAATTAAGAAATCTCCAATTCTTTAAAATACAATCGACTATAGTATTTCCATACAAATCAGGAACAGGATACACCCTGAATTAAATGAATTTGACTCTTCCATACTACAATCTTCCAATCATTGCAGATGTTATTGTGACAAAATAATTCTTTTAAAATAAAAAATCTACAGTTATGAATGAATAAACAAACTGATTTTTTATAGAAATTAAAAAGTAAAGCATATTTATCCTAGAATTAACAATCAAATATCACAATTACAATTTAATAGTCTCCATCTGATAAGATACCATAATGAGTAAAACAAACACAAGGTAACTGGCATTCACTGGAATAAATCCTTTGATGTAGTTCCAATTCTCAGACAGTGTAAACGGTTTGCAACAAGCTTCAGATGTTAATGCCTATCACATAATTTAATTCCAGTCTGAGCAGAAAACATTTTCCACAAACGTATGAAGAAAAGAGACCCTCTCCGTCCTCAGTGTGTGACAATAATACAGCCCAAACACCAAAATAAAATAGGTGAAAACCACAAAAAATCTGTGACTTATTTATGAGTCCCATCCTGTATAACAGTATTTCAAGAACTTTGGAAGAAAAAGGGACAATCATTGATAAACATTTTCTAATCCCATCCAATATAGCCAGACTATATATAAGATTGTTCGAAAACAACACAATAAAACGAACTACTATATGAATAAATACAATAATGTATCTTAATACATTCAGGTTTTCTAACAAAAAAAACAACAAACTGAACAAGTCCAAAAGCGCTAACCTGAATGAATCATCTGATGCTTTTTAAAATTTCCGGACTGTGTAAAACATTTTCCACAAACTTCACACCGAAATGGACGTTCGCCTGAATGAATCCGCAAATGGACTTTCAGAACACAAGCCTGTGTAAAAGATTTACCACAATCATCACAAGAAAATGGGCGTTTTCCCAAATGATCTCTCTGATGGACTTTAAGATCTCTAGAACATATAAAAGATTTGCCACAGACTTCACAAGGAAATTGTGTATTACCAAAATGAATCCTCTGATGGACTTTAAGAGTTACACTCTGTGTAAATGATTTTCCACAAATTTTACAAGTAAATGGACGTTCACCCAAATGAATTCTCTGATGAACTTTAAGACCCCCAGTATGTTTAAAGAATTTTCCACAAACTTTACAAAGAAATGGTCGTTCACCGGAATGAATCCTCTGATGTACTTTAAGAACTGTCGACTGAGTAAAACTTTTTCCACAAACTTCACAACAAAATGGGCGTTCACCCGAATGAATCCTTAGATGAACTTTAAGATTCCAAGAATGTTTAAAGGATTTTCCACAGACTTTACAAAGAAATGGACGTTCATTCGAATGACACCTCTGATGGACTTTAAGGGACCAAATCTGTGTAAAGAATTTTCCACAAAGTTTGCAAGGAAATGAGCGTTCACCCAAATGAATCCTCTGATGGAATTCAAGGTCCCTGGAATGTGTTAACGATTTCCCACAAACTTCACAAGAAAGCGGAAGTGCACATGAACTAGATCTCTGAAGTACTGTAAGTGCTCTAGATACTGTAAAGAGTTTTCCACTAACTTCAGAATTAAGTTTACATTCACCCGAAAGAGTTGTATGTTGAGTTTTACGCTTACCTAAGAGTGATAAATAATTTCCAGGAAATTCACAGTAAAATGGTTTTTGACGCAATTTAGTCTTCGGTTGCACTGTAAGACTATCAGACTGTTTACTAGAATTTTTACACATGTAACTTGGAATGTTTTGATGACTTTTAAGACAGGTACACAGCGTATATATTCTGTTGCATAAGCCACATAATTTTAACATTTTATTTGACTGAATATTTTTACAGCTTCGATTGTAATTAATGCTATTACTGTAGCTGTCTGTTCTGACTGTTTCCACCTCAATGTTATTGTTTTTAAGTTTGGCAGTAGACTGTTGCTTTTTGTAAGAGTGAACACCATTTCCACAGTCACAACAAAACCTAGAAACAAGAAAACGTCTAAATTACTATGCAGTCAATATATATCATTAGAAGTATGTAAATCAAACAATCTAGGATAACAATTTTGGTAGGTATCACTTGTAATCAATACAAATTATCTTCAGATATGAGTATATTGTAGTGTAAAAACTTCTGTAATCTTATTATTTTAAATTTTTATTCTGTTCCTAAAACTGGGATAATAGTAAGAACCGTAATTTATCACTTAGATACTTGACATAGTAAAAATACAAGATCTTTTTGATAGGAAACATTATACAAAAAAATTAAACAGTTACATTTAACATCAAATTTGTTTTATTATACAATGTGAGTCATAAATTTATTAAATTAAGAATTTGTTTAAAATGCTTCTTGATTTTAAAATATTTACATATAAAATGAATACTACAAAAATATTTTTTCCTGATCATTAGTAAATTAAAATTTTGCTGGTCATAAATTCTTGAAGTTATCTGTAGTTATATTAGTACATCTAACAACAAAAACCTGATCATAAACACTCCTGACGATCAAAATATATGCAGGAAATGAGCAAATACATATGTATATATACATATAATCATTTTCTGAAATTACTTACAGACTGAGAAAGCCTAATTAAGGCAGCAATATATAAGGAATAAGGGAACCTAATCAAAAAAAACTCCTGCAGTGGTTCGATATCAATGGCAATTCCTTCTTAATAAGAGAACAGAGAATATTCCATGATGGTTGCTACCTTTCTCTGAGGAAGAACCAGATTAAAATAAAAATGTTTTGACAATAACACAATAGATTTATAAATGCAAAAAATAATCATTTACAGTTGATACCCAACAAGTACATTTCTCACACGAATTAGCATACAATATATTCGAGATCAAGATTATAAGTACTCGGCGTGGCACTGAAATAGTTATTTTTTATTTATTTAAAAGAGTGAATTTATTTTTCTAGGAAGTCCTAATTTTTCCAATGAACAGATTCTGTCCATAAAGCGTGATATCAGTGGGGATAAAAGTAATTATCTGCAGCTGTTATTACTTCCTTTGGTTTAAAAACAAATTCCGTCCATAATTTTATTTTGTTTTGGAAACTGAAGGAAGTCACAGGGGCCTAACCTGGTGCATAAGATTCATCTTTATCTATAGCCAAAGCTTATTTGTCGTCATATATACTGTCTTGATGAATTATACTTACTTTTGTAATCCATTCATATATCTCTTAAATTTGCCTAGCAGTCCCCCCAAAAAAACAACTTACATAAAATTCTCCAGTTATTGATTTACACCTTTCAAGACAAAATATTCGTTTAATATCCCAGACAGCTTTCTCACAAATGTAATCGATTACATCTATATTGGTGCTGAGCTACTGGCTCGTATCCACAGTATTCCATAGTGTTTCGTTCCTGGTATGCAGATGTGAACCAATATCTCGTACATATTGACAATTTGGTGCCCAGAATTGATGGTACCCTCAATAGAGCTGTGCAAACATTAATGAGAAACTTGGTTTACTATTTTTTTCTTGGCTAGTATTTAACAAATTAAGCAACCAGCTAAGAACAGAACTTTATCATGATAAATTCGTGATGTAAAATATACCGTACCTCATTTACACACTCACCTCATCTATTTTGTACAAGATTAAATGCCACATGATGTACCTACTTGAATTTTTTATCTGTACTGTAATTAAAATTATGATCTTCCCAGGTGGGAATTATCTGCAAGAGACGCTTGACAACGTTTAAATTCAGCCAATCATTCCTTCACTATTGATAATATAGTAGCAGACTCCTTATTATTCTTTAATTATCTTAAAATTATTTACTTTAGCTAAGAACTATCCAAAATTTTTAGAGAGTTTGTCCATATGTACGAAATACACACAATAAGATTACTTTTAGCTATTTAAAGAAATTGCCTCACCAAAATCATATTAACACTGGAAAAATGTTATTTCGCCACATATACGACCCTAACCAAAATCCACAGCAGTAGTCTTTTCGTCACAATTTTACAGACTACCAAAAGCGAACCATATGAACCAATGAATGGTCTTGTGTAGAGCAGTGTTTTAAGTTCTTCATGCTATAATATCTTCAATAGAAAACTCTGTATTCTAATTTGAGACCTTCATTTCCACTGATTATCTGGATCTAGCCGATCAACATAAGAAATTTGAAGGTGTGGTGGATACACTAAAGAGCAATCTCAGTTATCTTGGAACTTACTGTAAGGAGAATTCTCTCCAGCCAATTCCCACAAAAACGGAGGTATATGTATTTCACCTCCAGAATCAATGCGCTAAACAAGAGCTGAAAGTATAGGAGTAGTATAGAACGAGTTTGGATTATATCAATAAAACAATATACCACAATGTGACACTTAATAAAAACCTCACATAGAAAAAAAAGAAAAAAAACTGCTGCAATATCAAGATGAAAGTGGCTGCACAAAAAAATGTCTTAAGCAAGATGATCAGAACAAACAAAGGAGTTAACCATGCAGAATATGCCTGTCGAGATAGTGTCAATAAAGACACAATAATACAATTGACATTAATCATCACACAGAATTCCAACTCATCAGATGATGGCAGATACATCTGTGGCAATGGCAGATATATTGGTCAATACCAAATGTGTAAACATTTGTCAGTAACCAGCTACTAAGACCATCAGAATCAGAATGACTGTAACCTTCTAAATGAATACGCAACGGCGGCATAGAGACTGGAATCCCAAACAAGTTTCTCATATGAATCAATGCCACTCAGTACCGGATTAACCATGTAGCAGGAGGTAGCAAATGTTACCGGCCTCGTGCCTTCCAGGAGAACTCGTGTCTCCCAGAGGGCCCCGCACCTAGGCTATATGGGCGACCTTTATTTTTTTGCTCTACAATTATCAATTATTCCCCGGATGGCCAAAATGAAGGGCCTCTTCTTAACATCTGCTACGGGCCCCACGCTGTCTCAATCCGACCCTGATGCCACTGTAAAGAACACCAAGCAGTGAAGGAATATCGGTCTTGAAGAAGAGAGTGATAGAAAACATTGATGATCTGAATGTGAATAAACATCCCCCTTCCATACGTTACACAGGATACGTTGAGTCTATTGTTGGATGATGTAAAAAGATCAAGTGGATACTTAAGACAGCTTTAAATACCTAGGGGTCTTTCCATCTCAAATTAACTAACAGTATGAACCCTTACCTCTCAGATTTGGATGAATTTTTTTTTCAGGTAATGTACCCACCAACACTAGTTTAAATTTGAAATTTTTCTGACTTTTGGTATTTGAGTTTCAAGGGTTAAAAAATACAAAAAATGACTTTTTGATTAATTTGTGATTGTTTTAAAATGCTGTAGTTCAAAAACTGTACAACCTAGCGTGCTCAAACTTGCACCATTGTTTTCTCCTAAATATTCCCTTCAATTTGATATGTAACATGACTATGCTAATTAAATTTGAAAATTTTAAAAAATTCCAATTTTTTAAAAAATTTCTAAAATTCGTAACCTCGGATTTTTTTATAAAAATTATGTATGTTTTCCAGTCTAACTGACTACATGCATGTAAAATTTCAAGATGAGTTCTTGTATAAAAAAAATATTTTACTATCAGAATACACGGTAGTGAGGAGAAAAGCAGACTATTTCAAGGCTAACAATACTAAGGTAGGCCTACATAATTCTAACAAACGTAAATTATTAAGTTAGCCTTTTTATGTAATATTATCGTCTTATTGTTTGTTAATTCATTAAATGATATTTTGATTCAAGAATATATAGTATTAAAAAATAATAACTTAAGAATCTTAAGATGTTATATGACATTCACTTTTTATTATAAAAATTAAAAAAAACTACAAATACGAAGAACTTCCTTAATTTATGTTTGCATAAAACTGATTTTGTAGTTGAAGCAGATTGGGAGTTCTTTGCAACAACCCATGGCAGGAGTGCATGTGATGGCCTTGGCGGAACTGTTAAGCGGCTAGCTGCTAAAGCCAGCTTACAAAGGCCATATGACCAACAAATCTTAAAACCCAAATCAATTTATGTATTTGCCATGGAAAAAAATAAAAAAACAATAAATTTGAATATTGCACAACAGAAGACTATGAAAAGGCCAAAGAATACTTATTCCTTGGTTTAGTGAATCAAAAGCGGTTGTGGGAACACAAAAGTTTTACTAATATAAACCCCACACAGAGAGTCAAATTACTGTTAAGCCTTATCATGTTAGTCTTCAGGAGTCTCTTGAATATGTGACACCAGTGAACCAAATAACACCGTCAGATATGGAAAGATTCTCTTTTTTTAGGTAAGGGTGTCAGGGACTGGAATGAGTTACCAAGAGAAATGATGAATAATTTACCGAAAAAGTTGAAAGAATTTAAAAATAAAATTTGTAGAGGGCAAATATAGGTGGGTGCAGGATTGGAGAAAGATGGGGGTGAAGGGAAATTGCAACTATAGCCTGTGCTCCATTGCAATTAAATTAAATATTGCTGCTGGTTTTGTGACTCTTGGTGGCTAGGATGCATTGAAGAAAAATGCAATGACATGTACCGAATAAATTTTTTACATCCATAAGTTCCAGCCCATTCTTTTTACAATCCACAACCAAGAGATTTATTAGATGTCCCAGGAAAAACTGTTTATATAAACAATGGATCCAACTACAGATACGGGAACAACCTACACTTTAAGTGCTAAAGAAATGAAGTTGTCTTCTATTGCTTTGGAAAAATATCTTAAAAGATAAAAAAGAAATGTTTAAATTACGTTAGGCCCTCCCTCACTAAACATTAATTGTATAAATACTATGTGTAATAACTTTGTAAATACCAATTGTTATAAGATATACAGTTATATCCATGCAAACATCAACACGTTAATCATTTTCCCAAGTGAAATTACTTTGGACAATTTCTATTATAAGGAACTTGTAGTAAATGATTACAAATAACACTGAAAAACCAAGAAAAAGTTAATCTCTGCCATTTAAAACTGAGGATAAAGGTGAGTGGCTTTATTGATGAAGGTGAGTGGCTTTATTCAAAATTTAACTTTTATTATGTATATTACGAATTAAGATGTGTTTACTTCCTTCTGATGCATAGTTAAAAGAATAATGAAAAATAAATTATAACAAGACTATTAATTTAATGAATTAAAAAACAACAAGATGGTAATGATACATAAAAAGCTAACTTAATAATTTAAGTTTTTTAGAATTATGAAGGCCTACCTCAGTATTCATAGCCCTGAAATAGTCTGCTTTTCACCTCACTAGCATGTATTCTGATAGTAAAATATTTGTTGTATACAAGAACCCATTGAGATCCGATCTTAAAATTTCACATGCATTTAGTCAGTTAGTCTGGACAACACAAATAACTTTTTTTAAAAAAATCCAAGGGTATGTATTTTGGAAATTGAAAAAAAAAGAATTTTGGGATTTTAAACTTTTCAAATTTGTGTAGCATAGTCATGCTTCATATAATATTGAAGGGAATTTTTAGAGGAAAACAAGGGTGCAAGTTTGAGCTCTCTAGGTAGTACAGTTTTTGAGCTACAGCATTTTAAAACAATCATCAATCAGAAAGATGTTATATGTGTTACACAAAAATACCAGTCCACCTCTCCACACCCAACAATCTCTTATACTAAATAAGAAAAATCAAAAAGTCATTTTTTGTATTTTTAAACCCTTGAAACTCAAAAACCAAAGTCAGAAAAATATCAAATTTAAACTAGTGTTGGTGGTTACATTACCTGAAAAAAAAATTCATCCAAATCTCAGAAGTAAAGGTTCAAATCACATAAGAAGAATTGGTTGATTTGACATGGAATGTCCCCAAGTGTCCCTGGGGCCAGGCTCCAACCTAGGTACATTTGTTGTAACATTGCAATTAATATATACCATTTAAAAACTCTAAAGCAAATAATAAATCTGTCACAGTGCCAAAAGAATGACTTTGTAACTGAAGACATTATCAATAGCAAAAAAGTGGAGAAAAATGTGTTAATTAATACTAATGCCATATCTCTGCCAGGCCCAAAACCTTTTACACTATTGGTACACATAATAGTGGAAAATTTCTATCTTCCTTTAGTATACTGTTCATCAAAAGAATACTGTTACAATCCAGCTGGTTAAACAGAAATATCATATCTAAAAATCAACACTGACTCTGCAAAATGAGGGTAAAGGTTTTGATGCTATACATTCTTTTCAGTTTTCTATTAGCCATTATCTTACAGCTTCTTAAAACAATTTATCTTATAAGCCAAGTAAACTCAATTTTCGAATCAGAAAAGCTATCACAAGAAATTTAACAATTATTTTATTCTGGCTCTAAGTTTATCCAAACAAGTTATGTTTATTTTAGTTTTCATGAAAAAAAAAACCCTTCTTTATTTTTACTCATAATGTTTTAGATAAATCACTTACTTAAGTATTTGGTAAATTTATATATGTATCTATGAATTATTTATATTGTTTCTACAATGACTAAATAAGGAATATTATTTACAGAATGCAACAACAGGAAGCATAAATCAAAAACAAACAAATAAATGTGCAATGATTGTGTATAATAAAAATACCACATTGGTATTATTAACTACCATAGAGTTAATTCCAATGTGGCAACTTACCCTCCACGACCACCTATACCTGATATATTAAATGGATTTTCTGCAATTCCTCAAAATTTGTGCAAATACTTTGCTACCTCAGCTACAAAATAAAATCTCTATTCCTCACTTATACCCAAAACTAAATATTGATATTTGGTTATAATTCTATACCTCATTTCACATTCTACCATTCACTCTTCACCCATTACTCATCTGAGCATTAAAGATGTTATATGTGTTACACAAAAATACCAGTCCACCTCTCCACACCCAACAATCTCTTATACTAAATAAGAAAAATGTGGATCCCACATCATTTCACTATTTACAAGTAGTACCCAGCCAAGATAACTATTCTGAATTTCCAACTATATTTTATTGAAACAAATTAAAGTAAACTGCCCTTTATTACAACTAGAAATTGACTGTCTCATAATGATGAGGCAGTGTTTAAATGTGGATATTTGTATAGTAAATTTGAAAAATCTCTAAATGCAAACTTCGAAATTTTTGAATTAATTCTTAGTTATCAAGACTAGTTATCAATAGCTAAGAAAGAGGCTCTGCTGAAAATAGATATCAAATAAGCTGACTTTGCATTATTCTAGCTCACTTAATAATTACAACCACAAATTGTTCAGACAACTGCACAAGTGTTAGCTTCAGGAACAAGCATTAAATTCTGAGGCAATTAAATCGATAACTAAACAGATATAAATCCAGTATTAGTGCAAAATTTTAGGTCACAACAAAAAATTGAAGTGAAACATCAGAATAACAGAGTCATCAATATTCCATCTTACCTTGCTTGGGTAGTTCCTCTGGTATATTCATGAGATTGAAGTTTTTTGAAATCCATAAAAACTTTAGAGCAATATGCACAAACATATAAGGGATATGAAACAGCTAAGATATGGGTGAATACATGTTTTGTTAAAGAGCACCAAGATAAAAAAGTGTTTGAACAGAATGCACACACAAGTTCATTTAATGGAGGCTCTATAAGTTTTTTGCACTCTTGAAAATGGTGGTCACTCAGCTTTGATAGATTTAAGAAAACCTGACCACAGTTTTGACAAATGTGTAATGGTTTATGTATACATAGGTCATGACAAAACACATGCCTAATTAGCAAGTCCCTTGTGCAGAAATATTGAAGACATGAGATACATGTATATTGTAATGGTCTAACCACTGACATGATGCTTTCGTTAGAGGCACTGATATTGTTCACATGAGATGTGACTAAAATGGTAGTTCTTCACCAACAGAGAAATTATTATTATTTTTTGTCGAAGCTAAACCCTTGATCTGGAAAAATGAAAGACAAAAACAGCTTCAATTATTTTATTGCAGTACATGTAACAGATATACTTACAAAGCATGTATGATGTATTACAAATGATAAAAGTATTAGAAATTCTACTGTCAGCATGGAAATGAATGCAAATATTTTCTTTATAGCAACTTCCCTGATACTTATAATTTTATATATCTCAACTGTAATACGATTAATCAGATATATGAGAAACAATTACTACTAGTGTTACTAGTGCACATAGGAGTCAACTATAATTGGCCACTGAACAGTAAGGAGGTGGAGTGGTATCGATGAACCAGTTGATGTTTGATTTTATGTAAGCTATATTCAATATGCATCCAGACTTTGAATTGTTTTGTTAATGGAGATCAGACACCTCTGCCGAATAAAAAAATAAAATACCATGTTCAGTAGAACTGCCAAAAACAAAATTCATGTTGTAAAATAAATCAGTCATCATTGAAGTAGCTTAATAAAGAGTAGTAGTGTGATTCCCATATGAAAACCAACAAATTATATTCCAAAAGAGTTTTAAAAGGCAGTAACCAGGTTAGATGTTGTAGGAGAAACATGTAACTCTACATGCTTAACCATAAACAATGAGAAAGAAGATAAAAGCAGACAATGGAATGCAATCTTTTCGAGGACCTTTGTATTAGCTGATGTATGACATACCAATTAGCCATGGACTAGAACATCAGGTTACAGCGAACCTAGTGAACACATTTAAAATATAGATGGAGAATACTGCTGGCTGCCTCAAATGGTTTACAAGACATCTTCACATTGTTTAAATGGCCATGATCAGCCACAATTGAACCATGCTGTGAGGCAGGAAAATGTGGAAAAAGGAGGTTCTACTTTGAAAAGGCTGTGTTTTTGTTTTTGGTGTTGCATATGTGGACACGGTTGGTAGGTGGGGGTTTCACTAGTACATCTAAATAGATGAGGAAAGAGTGTACTTTCTGAGTTGTTAGCCAATTTCCATTTATGATGTGGTTACAATTGCTCCTTTTTTAGGTTGGGGGCTGGTGGTAAGGGGATAGAAATTATTCATCAAAGGGATGCTGGTTATAGGTGCATGGTAGGAAAAATAACTAATGCTAAAGAAGTAAATGGAGTTGTTGAAAGAATAAAAGACTAGGGTACAACTGGAAGTCAAAGGTTAATGTTGAAAATATCACAAAGCCAATTGCAAGATTTATTGGTGAAATATAGATATATAATGAACAAAGTAATAGAAGTTGCAAATTTAATCGATATACATGAACCACAAGTAATTATGGGGTACAGTCTTGGTTAAAAGGATTACCAGACGATGATGTTTTCCCTGACGGATGCAGAGTGTACCACAGAGATAGAGGAGCAATTGGTGGAGTGGTATTTCTATTAGTTAGTAATGATTACTACAGTACTCTAGTGTTAATAGATCATGATCACAGGTGGATTTCTTAGAAGATAAAATAGAAAAAAAATTAGGATATTGACTGATTACCATAATGGAAGAATGAATAATGAAAATGAAGTTCTTGAAGAAAAAACTACTTTCATATTCAGAGTTCAGAGGTGAGCATAGAATGGTGATTTAACATTAGCAGATATCAACTGAGTGTTGAATAAAATAACTGCTACAAGGAAGAAGGTTTTATACAAGTGGAGAAGCAGAACATGTCTAATAAAGTCTGATGAAAACATTGTTAGGTGTCAAGAGATCACAATTCAGCACTGATGGATATTAGGTGATTTAGAAAACCAGTGGTCAAAATTGAAATGGAATATTGTACAATTATAAAAAGGCACAAAGTTTAGAATTGAAATAAGAGAAATATTGAGTGACTGGCTTAATAAGACCATTATGGACTATCATCCTGTGACTGGAGGGAATAAATCAGAGGAGAGTCTTCATATAAATATAAATGAGGAAGCTACAAAATATGAAACAGATCCTCAGGAAATTATGAAGGATCATGGAGCTGATATAGATAATATTACTACATCTGTATTAAGGATTGTGGTATACAATTTTGTAACTTAGCATTAAATTTTATTTAAAATGAGTCTAGAGTATTGCAGCTTACCCAGAACTACAATAGTTTGATAATTATAAAGGAGCAGTAATAAATAGGGTTGAAAAAGTAAGGCAAATTGGTTTGACATCAGCAATAGGCAAAATTATGGAGAGACTGATGTGTAATTACATCAGAATTGTCTTCAAGAATAGAAACTGGTATGCAGATCGACAGCATTGCTTTACACAAGTATATCATATCAATCTCAGATAGTGGGCAATATACAAAATAATTCAGATGAATTGTACAAGGGGAGGAGCAGGTTGATAGGGCTACACTAGATCTTTCTACGGTATTTGACAGAGTGAACCATAAAGTTGTTTTAACACTTTCGCCTCGGAGCCCGAGTCAGACACGGGCTTCACGGTATTGTCGTGCTGCCGGAGCCCGAGCATGACTCGGGCGGCAGTTAACTGGCGATATCCGCCACCTTGTATGTCAGATTCCAGTTTTTCCGCACGGTATTGTGTCTGTCAATGTGTCTATGTTACGTGCTGCCATCTAGCGAGTATTTCTCCGACTATCTTCAGCTGTACACTATATTATTTGGGCTACAGAAACTGCCGCGTTTTTCGTGTGTGCATCTTGCTGCAGACAGTTCTCATTGTTTGCATTGTTTTATTGTTTGCTGGGTGAATTTCTGTTATAATGGGTGAAAGATTGAAGGACGAAGAAATATTAGCTCTTTTAGATTAAGTGATAGACGATTCAGGTTCTGAAATAGACACTGAAGAGTGAGAAAGTGTTTCAGATAACCGTAAAGTGATTGAAAGGCTTTCAGATAACGGTATAGTAATTGTATGACTTTTTTTTCAAAATCTGAAAATACATACTCATACATTCAATTATAAACACTTTGTTACCTTCCTTCTGATGACATACCCCGTTTATATAAAAAGTCTACAAGTCAAACTACAATAGTATGAAAGTTTGTTAGCTGCAGCGTCAATTAATAAGAAGTTATTAAAATTTAAAAATCGCGAAAAATGGCCAGTTATTTGAGCACCCGGGAGAGCAGAAGGCTCGGGCGCAAAAGTGTTAAATAAGTTGAAATCCATTGGAGAAAATGAGACAGTGAGTAGAAAAATACTAAAAAAAAAAAAAGCAAAGCATTAGAGTAAGAAATGCACTATCAAAAGAGGTGGAAGTGAAATGGGAGTGCCAAAGGGTAGTGAATTGTGACCATTGCTCGTCATCATTCTATCGAATGAGTCTGTTGACTATTTATAGTCAGAAATTAAGTTATTTGCAGATGATATAATGGTGTTTAATATGATCAAAACAAGGGAAGGCTGTAAAGAGGTGCAGTGTGACATAAAATAATAGGTAGTTCACCATGGATTGAAGATAAATGCCAAGAATAGCCAGCTTATTAGGTACAGGGATAAAAAAAGTTAAAGTTGTTTAAGATTATATAGGGCTTTTAAGCAACTGGTGGCGTTTTCGTGGCTTTATGCTAATATAAAATTATTACCGTTGCTGACACACAGCTATGCTCAAGATTTTAATATAGGGTTGGGTCAGAATTGCTTGCTGAAGGCTTGAACTGTAAATATCTTGACATAACACGTGATAATAAACTAGGCAGATCAGATTATGCAGGCCATAGGAAAAGGTTATAAAATTCATTGTTTACTGGAGATGATAATGATAGGACATACTAGAGAAGTTAAGGAACAGGATTACAGAACACTGCTCAAACCACTGTATGAATACGACGTGTAATAAGGAACCCACATTGTGTGTAACAAATACAGAAGTTTGAGGGCATGCAAAAACGACAGCAGGCAGACTTCTTTGTGCAAATTTTTGGAGGAACCAGCCAGTATCTGATATGATAAAAGAGCTAGATTGGGAGATAGAATGTGGGTGATGAGAGTATTGGGAGTATACAAGGCAAATGTTAGTGATGGGACTTGGAAGGGTATTGGTCAAAGAAATAGAAGTAGTGTATGGAAGGGATAAGATAACCAAGGCTAGCTGGCACCCCATTTCATTAACAAGGGATAAAATTTTCTTTTGTTGGTAAGAGTGTCTGGGATTGGAATGAATTACAAGCAAAATTATGAATAATTTACCAAAAATGCTGCAGGAAAAAAATAAAAATTCGAAAATCACATATATAGATGGAAGAGGGGATGGAATTTAATACTCGAAAAATATAATTTAGAAAATAATAAAAATAGGGTATTTAGATGACATGGGGAATTGACACAAGATCGTTTTGTCCATTGCAATTAAATCAATAACAATAATACAAAATGAGTTTTGTGAACTGTACAGAAATTTCTCCTAAGGAAGCAAACAAAAATAAAATAATTCTGAACATAATAGAAACAATAAATGACATCCCCATTCTGGTGCCAGAATTATGGGAGGGTACATACAGCTTGACCTCTGCAATATAAACTGACTCCCAATAGCCATCAAAAGGTCAAATGCTATTGTTTGTTAAATGGGAGAGTACAGAAATGAAATATTTTCCTCCACTATCAGCGAGAACATAAACTGACAAAGCAGCAGTTTTGTGGGATCATCACAACTATATTGATTGGTACAAAACACTGTTCAGTAATTTAACCCTGCAGTGATCGCGCTCTGAAAAGTCCCATTAGAAATGGCTTGAGTGGACTACATATGTAATCCACGCGACCACTGCAGGGTTAAAAATGAAATAGGATAAGAAAAATAACCTAACGATAGTTTCATTGTCACCATTACAGAGTTCAGTATTTTAGTACACTGAGAAGCATATCTCTTACTAACATTACATTTCTAAACAGTTTAGAAAAAAAAAACTGTGATGGCAATTTCAGTAAGCAATAAGAGGATTCTAAATGATGTGAAAATATTGACTGTGACTTACATCACCAAATAAAATTAATTTTCTTCTTCCATTTTATGTTTGACCACTATCTACATTGATACCATTGTGTTACCCTTAGCCTATATGTGTTACAAAATCTGTGATATAATATCAGAACTAAATTAAACTGAAAGGGAAGGAAAAGATATTCAAGAAAAGCATAAGAAAACAAAAAATTGTAAACACCAGCAGCTAGAGTCATTTTCAACATTCTATTCAGATAACCATCAATAGAAACATAAATCCCAGCACAGCACACATACAGTAACTGTGATTACAGTGATCAATTTCTAGGCGTGTAGTGAATGTGTGACCTAACAGCTAAACAGACTTTACTTTGAAAATATCATTAAAAACATTGCAATATCGATGTATTTTACCGGTAAACTTCTCAAAAATAATAAATTCAACACAGTAAACTTCATCAAATGATATTAATAGCTTCTGCACAGGCATTAGTTCACAAAATTTCAAGTGATGAAAGACATATCTTAACTAACAGCAGACATGTTTAATGCTCACTGTAAACATTATTATAGCCGAAGTTACACTTGCCAAAATGGAAAATAAGCTAATTTAAGATTGTACAAAGCCAACCATACAAGGAAGACACACTTCTGAAGCACTGGGTATATTAACAAAGTTATTCTTTGAATTATAATAAGCAATACATGTATTGCTGGCGTCCAAAAAACACTAGAAAGAAAGAAACATACCTCTTGTTTATTGTATGACACATTTTTGTTTTCATACCAATCCATTTCCTCGTCTTTACAACATAACATACTCTACAAGAAAAACACTGTCATTCCTTCATGAATCAACTGTAAACATGAGAATTGCAAAGACACTGCACGTGAACAGCAAAGAATCAGCTCTTTGCTTACTATCACAATTGATTGACAAAAAATTGTCTCTTAATCCTAGCTTTTTTTTCCCCTATTACACACGTATTCACGTTGTTATCATTTCGTACGAAATACTCCGTTATCTAAAGCTGTAAATTTTAAATTGGAGTAGTGTGTGTCTGCTATTAACTATAGCCATTGAGTGCAGTCACAATAGCAACACCCGCTAATTAATTAATTTCATTTTACTACAGTGTAATGCCTGCTCTAGTGGCCATGTCCACACTCAGCCATCTCCATATACAGTCTACTTATGCCCGCTATTAATTCCAACTGTAAATTCTTTTAGTATTATTGCTAAATTAGTAATCTTTTCTCTTGGAAATTTATTCATCAATTCGTGATTTCCGTAAAAAGAAACTATTTTAATTTGCTTATCTTTATTTTGTATGGTCATATGCAGTTATTATTTATTTAGCATATATCTGAAATTACACCACCAACAGGATAATAATTTTTAAAGTATATAAAATTTACAGAGAGAAATCCAGATTTGATAAGTAGATAGTTGCCGTTTTAGTTACCATCAAAAACCATGGAGGAAATAATATAAGGAGAAGAAAAGAAATACCACTTATTCCGTAGCACCACCTATAAACTATCGGCTGATACTGCGCATGCGCGGTGGTGGCAGCAGCCATATTACTTACCCATACAATTGCTATTTGGAGACAGTGTATCCCGAAAACTAAGCAAGATGTTGAAAAATTTGTCTTTATTTTCGATTTTTTTTTCGTTGTGTCACATAAGAATCTATCATCAAATTTGACTTTGACCAATGTTTTCTTCTGAAAGTCAACCAAAACCATCTCACATTTGAGACAAAATATCTCGAAAACTAAGCAGGATATCAAAAAATTTTATTGTTAATTTTTTTATTTGTCTCATCACGTTACACAACAATCCATCATCAGATTGCGGCGTCACGTTTATCCTGGAGTCCCCTTGAGGTTTTTGCTCATATTCCATGAGTCTGTATGGTAAAGTAATATGGCGGCCACGCCTCCCCACTCCTCTCCGCCCGGCTCCACTTCAATGCGTGGTGAAGTTCCTATGCGTCGTCTCCATATAGTTCTTTCCTCCATTACAAAAAAAAAAAAAAAAAAGAAGTTCATCTTGAGGATAGACTCGCAGAGGGCACGCGGTCACTGTGTGCTGATTGCCCAGTGATAATAATTTATCCCATCTGTACGAGTCTGCACATCTGCCACAATATGCAATAACCTGGGGCAATCCAACTAATACCCACAAAATGTACAGAGCTTAGAAGCAAATAATAACAATTATGTGTGTGATTCACAACAGAACAAACATCCTGTGGTGACCTGTACAGGAAGTTTGGAATTTTTATATTTGTGGCCGAGTACATAATCAAACTAGGTGTTACCCTCGACTTCGTACGCGTGAACTGAATTTCATTGCTAGAACTGAATACAGAAAACTGAAAGTTACATAAAATTTGTAACAAACAACACCGAGTCGGTATAAGATGATGGAAAATCCATCATTTTACTATTCTACCGTCGAACTTGCCTCATGAAAAGAATAAATTTCCAACACGTTTAAACCAGAAAAAAGCGGGGGTGTGGGAGGGGCGAGGAGGGTTAACTGAGGGCAGCATTCCAACCCTAAATTTATGAGACCATTATTTTAATATGAAATCCTTACAGCGGAACAGGAAGGCGTGCTCAAACGACGAAAAAATTCTTTAAAATTTTGCTCCCACCGGAATTTGAACCGGAGAATTCATGCGGAACGTCAACCACTGAGCTACCAGCCCGCCCCCAGAGAAGTCTTTACAGTGACATATATCGTATGGTCTGTCTAACAATGTTCAGTAAGTTTTTAAAAATTATACGAATATATATATTATTTATACAGAAAAAAGTATTCTATGTCCTTCCTAAAGGCAAATAGCGTCACCTTGTCAAATTTAAACAGGATCAGATTGGCCATTTAGCCCAAGAAACCCAATAAACAGAGAGACAGAGTTACTTCGGCATTAAAATATTAGTATAGATTAATGTACTTTGTAGGCACCAGCTGTGTCCTAGTGTTATGATTACCAGATATAGAAGGAATTCGTTGTTGAAGGTCTTATGTGTGATGTTCTTGACATATTATTTGATAGTTGACTCAGTTAGGCAGACGACAGCAACAGGATTCAAAATCCATAACTTACTGGGTAGAGTGAGGAAGGGAACTACCAGAGACGTGAGTGAATTGACTTACACAAGTTTGGTCAGACCACTGCTTGAATAAGGAACAAAAATTGCTGTCAAAAAGGAGGTGCAAAAGAGGGCCTTTTTTTTACTGGTTGTGGAAATGCGAATGTGGCTTGTAGGGAAATGACCACCTAAGCACGTGCTCCATTACAATTAAATAAATTAAAAATTAGATATTGCAATACAAAGGAAATAGAGACGACGCATACAATCGCACAGGATTGAATCCGGCAGAGCGCTGTGCAGCCATGAGGGAAACACAAAAGAATAAAAATTACTGGTGACAGCACAACAGAAAAACACACAATGGCTTAAAAATTGATATAGATATTTAACTAGGCAGGATACAACCTCTCCAAGTTACATTGCTGAGGCGAGAAGTAACTGAAATGGCTTTAAACATCATGATTATTACAAAAAAGCATATTTGCTTAGGTTCTATGGTCATCTCGTTCAGCACCACTCGTGAATGTGCAACCGTCGCCTCGCAGACAGCACCCGCAGCACAAGCGATCAACCAGGAAGGGCACACCTCGGAGTCACTACAGCAGGAAATAATGCTCGACCAAGGGTGTTCCATAGTCTTTACCATTTACTCTCTAAACAGGAAACTGCCGCGCGCTGGGGAACACCTTCTCCTGTTCGCAACTATTCGTAAGGCCTCCGTACAGTCAGATCAGATGCTTCACTACATTTTCCCATCATTATGAATCGGCTGCCTTTGACGAGTTTTGCTCATCACTGGCATAGCGAAATTAGGAGCTGTGGTTTTACGGCGGCACTTCATGTTGTCGCCAAGCATTTATACCTACTGCCAGGTAGCACTTAGTACTAGTTGAGGAAGTGTAGTGTTGGTATCAGCCTATAGAACGTTTAGCGCGATTCTATTTGCGATAAGTGTACTTTATGTTCGTGAAATTTGTAGCTTATGAGGCGGATATCGAGGACCATCCCAGCATTCCCCACGATGGCTGCGGGAAATCCTAAAGACAGCAATAAGAATGGCTGGTACGAGGGGCCTGCGATCGTGTCCCGTCCAGTTCAGGGTGAGGCTTCTCATCACATTGAACCACACAGGCGGGTAAAATACAATCTTAGTCTGTGTCTCCCAAATTTGTCAAAAGTTTTAGAAACTGTTACGCACAAGTTACTTTTGCTAATAATAAACGTTTCTTCCAGAATCAAATAAATCTCAAAAGTCAGTATAAGTAAAGTATAATGTGTTTCACAAAATCTTAAATTACATATATTTTGTAATAACATAGTAGTGAAATATCACTGGCTGTCCCACCAAGATAGCCTGGACCTCCACGTCAGCTGTCACTCAGAGTAAAGCACGGAGTGTAAGGTATGGAGTCATTTCGAAACACATGAAACCTCCCTCCTCTTTCAGCAAGGTAATACGACGTGTCACTAACTGCAGGAAAAATCACTGAAATCATATTTTCATTTCTCTTGATAACAGGTATTTCTTCCTTCACCTGAATCGCAATCTCGTCTAGATTTAAGATTTATATGAGCTTTAAAGATCGAATTTGCACGGTCATTGGTACAAGCTATAATTAATTTTAATTCATATTCTCCATGTATTCATGTACAGAAAATTTCATATATGATCGCAAGTTTTCCCGGCGAATCTGAAAATTTCATCTTTATTGCTGTATCGAAAATATTAATGTAAACCATATTAATTTTTTCTTTTTAATTTCCATTAACAATAAATTTTTGACTTATTTTTATTACTATATACCCCCTTTATTCACTTCCATTATTATACAGCAACTGGAGAAGGCATATATAGTTGTCACGTATTGCATTCTGTCCAACCAAGTTGCAACTCAAATTACAGTAAACTGTCGCAATATTTGCGGTGTCGGCGTTTGTTCCCGTCTTTGGGCGTAAACAGTGAGAGGGCCAGCCATGACGCTGCTTAGCCTTCCCCGCTTAAACGATAGTGTCGTGTAGACAATAAAGTGAATTGGCGATCTGCCTTAGAGGAACATTCTATGGTTCTAAGAAATTGAGAATTGCGGCAAAAGATGGTTTGACGGTGGCTAAATAAGTTAACTTCGACGGCTGAATTTCAGGCAGTAAGAAAGGAGTTATGAGCTGGAGAGAGTGATAGGAAATTAGAGAGAAGAGATTGCGACTGAGAGGATCACGAGAATAGTAACAGTGGGTGTTCAACTATATGGTTGTAAATAGTTATTATCTGGGAGGCATAGTATTAGGAACATAATAAATTAAATCCTCAGATATAAAACTGTTATCGCTTCAGCAACATGCACCAATGATTCAGATCATATACAAACAGTGAGTCATTAATTTTAAATGTTCCAAATACAAATTTATGGTAATGGGGAAACACAGAGCATAAAAAAGGCAGGATAAATGCAGTCAGTTTTAATAAATGGAACCAAAATAAATAGCGTTCAAGAGGATAAGTATATAGGAATAATTATCAGTGAAAAACGAAATTTTGAAGCTCATGTGGATTTTGTAAACAAAAAATTTCCAGGAAAGGCAAGCTCAATATATAAATCAAAAAATATATTGTCTAGACCATGAAAAGAACTATTGTTTAAGACAATTGTGATGCCACATATAAGATACTGCTCCACGGTACTTATAATGGTAAGTAAGAAATAAATCAGTAAATTACAAACAAATACTAATAAGTATGGTAATGGGGAAACACAGAGCATAAAAAAGGCTGGATAAATGCATTAATTTTTAAAAATGGAACCAAAATAAATAGCGTTTAATAGGATAAGTATATAGGAATAATTATCAGTGAGAAACGAAATTTTGAAGCTCATGTGGATTTTCTAAGCAAAAAATTTCCAGGAAAGGCAAACTCAATATATAAATCAAAAATATATTGTCTAGACCATGAAAAGAACTATTGTTTAAGACAATTGTGATGCCACATATAAGATACTGCTCCACGGTACTTATAATGGCAAGTAAGAAAGAAATCAGTAAATTACAAAACAAATACTAATAAGGGAAGTAGAACAGTATTAAATAAAACACGTGGGGAAAATGTGAGTAATACTCTTCAAGGTTGATTTATTTATACATTGAAACGAAATATTTTGATATGTGTTAACATTTATATTTAGATTGTAAAATAATGTCTGACCCAATAATCTAAGCAGGTTGGTATAAAAAAAAACTGTGGTATTCATAATTATGGAACTAGACAGGTCAACCATTTTTATGTGATGCATAAACAGGGTGTTAGGCTCAAAAGAATTTTTATAAAGGAACAGGAACCTACCACAAGAAATAAAGGAATCTGTATTTGTTGGAAGATTTATGGAACAAGTGGGTACCAGACTGTTTAAGTTTTGTAAAATTTATCAAATTGAAGTAGCTTTATTGTTATTATATAGTGTACATATGATTTTGTTAAATGTATTAGTCAGAGGCTATTTGTGAATAAATAATAATAATCAAATTAGAAAATTATTGTTGTGAGTGACAACTCATATCTAAGCAGATGGCGTCAGCAGACGACAAGTGGGCGCAACAGTAGAAGCAGAAGCGTAGACGTTCCGGGAAACATTGCTAGGTGCTGGGTTCCTTGCAGTGGACGCAAGTGCGGATCCCTTGCAGTCTGGCTATCCTGAACAAACTTCGTCCAGTAACGCCGTGGTGTTGAAAATCAGCTGCAGTTTCATTGAGGTGAGGTGTATCATGCAACTGAGGGAACTAATTTTGTGATAGTTGAATATTTTATCTTTACTAGGAGTTGTATTATTACACTTTAGTGAATAAATTGCAAAACTATAATCCATTTCAATCACAGATTTAGAGTTAAATTATAATTATTATTTATTTGTTATTCATGTTTTCTAGACCAGATAATTATTGTTTAAATTGTGTCACTATTTTTCATGTTCTTTTTGTTTCTGGCTGGGACCAAAACTGTAGTGTTGGTGACTCCTTCATCCAGTTTATTTGCTTTTTGGTTGTAGTTTTATAAGTGCTCAAGGTAGTTTTTCGTAGAATTTATTTCAGTTGAAGCGAGTAAATTTTGTATCTAATGTATGGAAAGCTTTGTGTCTGTCTGAGCGTCAAGTGTTTTATGTGATCAAAATAGTAGAAAGGACAACTGTTATGTTTGTTAACGTTTCCTATTATTTCTGTATTTATGGTGTCAGAGTTCTATTGTTATTATTATTATTATTACTCCGCAATTCACTAAAAGTGTGTGGCGGAGGGTGCAATGCACCTATCCGAAATGGTAATGGCTTGGAAGGGATACATGGGATATGGTAGGAAGGCTATTGTGAGAAATTATCCCAGCATTCACCTGGACTGATCCGGGAAATCCATGGAAAACCCAAATCTGGAAATGTGTAGCTTTTAAGATAGTTGAGTACTAATTTATGGCAATAATAATGAGTGTCAGTGAGAGCAGAATCATTGTGTGGAAGGAGAGGAAGCCTTCATAAATTTTGGTTAATTTGGTTAAGGGGGAGAAGGAGATTTTGTAATTAATAGTGTTCAAGCACTTTTAATACAAATTAAACATGCGGTAGAAGGAGTGAGCAAGTTATAAAAAAATTGGAGGAAGACATTAATAGGAATCAAGAGAAGTGCACGAAATTAGGGAAACTGCAGCAAGAAGCCATTCAGAAAACGAAGAAATATTTATTGTGAGACACCACAAGCATCCCCAATAAACTTACAATCTACTTTTCGAAGCTTCACCGGCACCTGGGAAATAGAAAATACCACTTGTGATCCAACAACTAGAAAGGGAAGCACGACATCTTTGGTCGAAAAAGACGTACATAAGCTTTGCGCAATTCAAGGTGAAATTCTTGGGACAATTTTTACCAGGGTCATTATCATCTACTCGAATTATAAAAAAAACATTTAGCTAACCAGAAGAGTTGTCTCCTGAAATAGAGAGTCAGAACAGATAAATTATTATCGTAAGGCGAACTAATTAAAAATTATTCTTTCAAAACTACATGAAACGAAACAGGAATTTCTTACTATTAGAGACGGTATAGATTTCAAATTAACTTGAGGAAGTTAACAGATAAGTTGGCCCATTTGTGATTAGGGGGAGTAAATACGGTTGAGTCGGGAGGTGGGGGAGGGGGGAGGGTACAAATCATAGTGAGCGAGCGAGAGGAGAAGAGTGACAGAGCGAGGAAAAAATTCGAACCAAAATATGAAAACCTCGTGGATCGTCAGCAGAAGAAAACTAAATACTATTTTTCACAATCATCCCCCTGATGATCTGATGTAGCTAAATGAGTTAAAATGAGATGCGAGTCTTGATAATCGACTGAGGAATTGTAACTAATGTTATAGGAGTGCGAGGGAAGAGAATTAAACAAGAGGTGCTTCTGTACTTCCAGCTAAACGGAATTGAAATTACAGTTAATCCTTGCAATAGAAAATCTTAAACTTCCGCTTATTTTTAGAGCTGACTACCTAAGCGATGTTTTAGCACTCTTGAATTTCAATGAAGATCACATACAAGGCTTTATATTAGTAGATAATTTTCTGAAGAAGTTGTTGAGAAAAGTCACATTTTGGTATGTGGATAAACGAGACTCGTGGGAGCATATTTGACAATGACCTTTGTCAGGTAAGTGTTCCAGGAATCTATGAATGTTAGGCGCACAATGCATTTCTTTGTTCCAGAAATGAGAGCAGCAGGTTCAAACAAGGGTTGAAAAACTGACTGACCTGAAAACCTTTTAAATATTGGGTCTACTGAACGTCTCGTTAGACAGCAAAACTGGGTTTTCGGATAAACCAGGACGGGTTAAAGGTTGAAAATGTAAGCAGACCACAAAGACTGAAGCCAAATTTAATATTGCTCCCTCTTCCAACATCCAAACAGAGCTATTTCAGGTTGTTCCTAAGCGCAGGAATGTAATTCACAATGTGCTCGACTGTGAAACAGTATTTAGTAGGCCAGTGAGATCAACGACCTAATATGCAAGATATGTTGCACAACATCAGAGGTGAGAAAATTGTAATTTCATTTTATCTTGCTACCGGATATTGGAAATTGACGAATCGGGGTTCCTGATAGCATTTCTATTTGAACAGATGGGTTTACCACTTCCATAAATAGATTGTAGATTGATGACTGTCACCATGGAATTTGATGGGATACCAGACCCTTGATCCTGAATCGTAGGATAAGGTGTGGATGTAAGTAGATGATATATTTGCCGACTACTAGTAGTCTATCTTTGAAGAACACTGTGATACCTGACGCTACAAGCATCTGCGAAAATGCATATGATACTAAAACTTGGGAAATGCATTTTTCTATGGAACGATATTTAATTTATTGGACACATCCTTCAACTTAAAGATATAAGACCAAACCACGGGAATGTTTCAACACTACTGAACAAGCAACGGTTAGGAGTTTTCTGAGGATAGGTAATTTCTGTAGCTGGTTTGTTTGCACGATTATGTCCTACCTAACCTCGTCTGAAAGAATAATTTGCTAGAATGGTCTCCCTAATGAACCTAAGCGTTCGAGGAAAAAAAGCAGGCCTCAATGAACGGAAATATCCGTATCATCATGATTTCATAGACACTTGTTGTCTGTGGATGGATAGTTCGATAACGGAGCTGTTTGAGAAGTTGAGGGCTTATTGGATTGCAGAATGATCGATTTTGTGGGTAGAATATTCAAAATACATTAGTTTCGCTATTCCATTTTGAAGAAAGAGGGTTTCCCGTCAATAGATGATTTAACAATGGTCGATGAATTTAACTATGAAGGTTGTATTTTAGACAGAGATGAGTTTTGAACTGGAGAGTGACAGGAAGATAGATTTTTTTTTGATTGGGCTTGTAGCGTATCACCAGGGGGGCGGGGAGAGAATTATTAATTAATTCTTAATTAATTACGCTATACAGGATACTATAATTGAATATCAAAATGTTAATTATTCAAATGAGAATTGGATGATTCTGGGATTTGAAAACTGTCACAAAAAGACATTTTAATAAAGATTTTTATAATGGTATCTACAAATCTGAGCGCATTTACCATTATGTTAATAAACAAGAGGTTGTGCAATTTTCTAAGCAACGCTCAGACGTACAATGAGCCTTTTAAATGCAAGCAAACAAGTATAGTTGTACTTTAAAAATCTCACAAGTATGTTACCAGTTATGATGATAGCAAACAGTAATGAATTTTAATGGGTTGGGACGCCACGAATGATTAACCTGTCATTCGACAGTTACAGAGTTTAGCACAGTGGTTTTATCAGATCAGATCAAGGATCTTTATCACAGATGCACTTAAGGGTACAGTTTGAAAGGAGTTGCAGGCTGAATGGCTTCGTAGAAACACATTACCGTTCCACGGCAGGTAGCGCTGGGCGGCGATGACCACTTGGTCGATCGTCGTAACTGGCCACGCCAGCAGTACGCGGCAAGTCACAAGTTAGAAGTGCGCCTCAGATGGTCTCCAGGGCACAAGTCAGCCCAGCACACATGGACCCCAAGTCGCCAGCGACTCGTCTGGGCTCCGGAATGGAGTGATCTTGGCTGGCCTCCGACTGGAAGGAACTAAACTCTAACCCCGCCTCTTGTGGCTCGAAGACGACATATAACATAAAATTCCCCGAATCTTAGTACGATGTTCCCTGTGATTGGCTGACCATCTGACGTCATGTGATTCTCTGGCTTCTCTTGACCACGTTAAGTTTCGGC
>JARYHS010008298.1:676458-693780 GCA_031002005.1 Vandiemenella viatica
ACTTTTGCTCTACCTCTTACCATTTTTTTTCTAATTTGAATGGCAGTCATGACATAATGTTATTATAATGCACGGTTAATTTCTATTATTTTACAGCTCATCTGTACTACTATTTTAAAAAATAGCTCCAAAACTCAAAACCAATTATTAACAAGCTGCAAATCGAAAACTGTTATCGCTGTGATTCATCTATAATTATTTCTTTTTAGTTCTAGATTTATGTCCCATTGACGTCGAATTCATTATAGGCTGGAAAGGACTGGGGAAAAGGAGCCAGAAGAAATTCGGTCATGGCCTATTGAAGCAACCAACCTCAGCATTCTCCTAGAGTTGAAAAACTCAAATCTGGATGATGGGACTAGGGATTGGAACCTGCATCCTCCCATATGTAATGCCAGAGCATTACAGCTCACACAACGCACTTGGTAATTTCTTCCCGTATTGTGGCAAAACATAGTTTTTCCTATTACACTATTTATATTTGGTCGTAGATGAGGGCAGAACTTAATTAAATTATATCACTTACACATCTACAGATAGGTGAAACACCCACAATTTCATCCCTTGCTTTATGTGCTTATAATTACTTTAATCTTGGAGACTGTAATGTTTTAAAACTATGTCAGTTAAGCAAACAAGACATATGGATTAAATGATATGATATTTTCATGAATGGAATCAATGTGTTTCATTATTCTTCATAATAGCTGAAGGATCTGTAAATATCAGTAAAACTTCCTTTAAAGAAGTAGATACTGATCTTTTGGTGTTAAGTTATCCCTCTTCCATATTCGCAACACTAGGATATGATAGTGACCTCTCTCAGTGATTTAGGGAGCGTCCATAACTCATATTTTCAGGTAAGAGGAGGGAGAGTAATTGTGTACGTAGCTGCGCTGGGCGAAATGCGAGGAAAGGGCTGCAGGTCTATCTAAGCCAAGCTATAAAATGTTTAATTCACTTCATCTGGCACAGTTAAATTATGGCACACATTATACAGTAGCATGAAAATATTTATTTGGTTAATATAATTACCCTTGTAGTTTAGATACATGATATACCCACAGTACTATACATAAATGAGAATTAAAGCAATAGCTCTAGGATGAAAGATGTCTGAACTATCTGCTACATGTTGGCCAGTATTTTATATTAAAAGCAGGCAATGATAGCTAGGCTCAAATTGCAGATTTCTCACAAGATTTCCTTTATTCCCCCGACGAAAATTCCCATTGGTATTATTAGTTCTGGGAACACATCACTACATACTTTGTAGAAGTTAAGTGAATTTCAGAGCATCTTTATTTCTAATTTAATCTAATTAATTTAGTTTAGAGTGTAAAAGTGGTAAATTACTATACAGTACAAAGAAATGTTTTTCCATCTTGTTTCCAACCTCCAAATTGGAATCAATAAGTTATAGAAGTCTTCTAACCAAGACAATAATTATTCTCTGGTAAAATAGAGAGAAAGGAAAAAAAAAACTTTAACTAAACATGTAACTCCACTTATATTTGTTCCATTTTATCAGTTAATAAAAATTATGAATAAGGTGACAAGAATTCTTCTCTATAACACCTAATAAACAAAAGAAGCTGTACCTATTAAAGATGTTTTGCCAATAGTTCGCCATTTGCAGAAGTTATTAGTGTCACCATATAGCTCATGATATTTGTAATTACAAAATCAAACATGTTCACCATATAACCAATAATTTTAATGATAATCCAGCAACAGAATACAGGCTGTCAATAGGAACAAATTACATTCCATCTATTGAGTGAGGCAACAAAGCAGCAATGTAGTTTATTGATGATCCCTTATAAACAGTAGAAAATATTCTAGGATACAAGGATACTTGGGTAAATTTCGCAGTATGGAATTGCTGCAACAATGTATACACGTTTGGTCAAAAATATTACTTATTACAAGTGCAACAAAAGAATACATGAAAAATATAATTTCATAGCGAAATAAAAGCATTTACAACCAACTGCTGTACAACAAATAGGACACTGAAGCAATTGTCGATTTCTAATAACGATTTATAGACCTACAATATTACAATAATCATTCCGAACACATTTTTAAATAAACTGCATTACATGTTAAATTCTACTATCAGAACACTAATACATCTAAATAAATACTGTGAGAGCATGAAATAATCCTAGAGATTTGAATAAATTTTCTATACACTAAAAGAAAGTTAGACATTTATCTGCATTAAAAATATGGGTATATGAGTAATTTGATGCCTATAAAACTGTATACACAACAGTTAGTGACACAGTAAGACATCTTGAGAGTAATAATATTAATGCTATTGCTCTACTATTACTCTTATCTATTGCAGCATTGCTGGAAGGATTTCTAGTAAAAATAACAAAAAATTATGGTAGAATGAAGTTTAACCAAATAATTATCAACGATTTTTAACATCATCTGACAATATTAGAGGTTTATCACAATATTTACACAGAAATATACAAACGCCTACATTAATTCTTTAATGACTTAAAAAACCTCTATAAAAGATTTTCTACAAATATGACAAACAATGGCCATTCTCCTAAATGAATCTTTGTCATGTACTTTATAACTGACATATCATTTAATAAATTTTGAAAACATCAGAACAGTATGGATATTTTTCTCCATGAATACACTGATTACTCTTAAAACTTACTTATTAAAATACAGATCTCAAACACCACACAAAAAAGCGTTAACCTAGATGAATTTTCTGATGCTTGTTTTTGATTATATATCATTCTAAAACATTTTTCACAAACTTCACACGAATGAATCATCTGATGACTCTTAAGAATCCAAGACTATAACAGATTTCCCACAAACTTGGCAAGAAAATGGGTATTAACCTGAATGAATCTTTTGATGATATTTAAGAGCACTAGAAAATGTAAAAGATTTTCCACAAACTTGGCAAGAAAATGGTCGTTCACCTGAATGAATCCTCTGATGACACTTAACAGTCCAAGACTCTGTAAAAGATTTTCCACAAATTTTGCAAGAATATGGGCGTTCACGTGAATGAGTCCTCAGATGAATCTTAAGAGCTCCAGATCTTTTACAAGATTTTCCACAAACTTCACAAACAAAATGGCGTTCACTTGAATGAATCCTCTGATGATTGTTAAGACTCCCAGATGCTGCAAAAGATTTTGCACAAACTTTGCAAGAATATGGGCGTTCGCCTGAATGAATCCTCTGATGACATTTAAGATGCGCAGACCTTGTAAAAGATTTTCCACAAACTTTGCAAAAAAATGGACGTTCGTCTGAATGAATTGTATGATCAATATTAAGAGTCTCAGATGTAAAAGATTTTTCACAAACCTTATAACTAAATAGCTGTTTATCCAAATAAATCAACTTATGCACTGTTACACTGGTTCTTAGATGTTCAGCTTCAGATTGTGTCTGCTTGTTGGCATGAAAGTTACTTTGACATTCAGAATAACCCCTAGAAACACAAAAATAGCCAAACTGATATACTGTGGTAGTATGTTAAACTATTCTTAAAAATAGCTTTAATATTAGTTTGTGAACTCAACAGGAAACTTATAATTCAAGAATCAAATTGTGTTTAATAGTTAAAAGTTAAGAAATAAAAAAAAAAAAAACTGCAAAGAATACTCCATAGTTTTTGCAGAAATAGTATTATAAAGATAGAACTTATAAAGAAATGAATAATTCTTCTTATACAACTATTAACTCATCAAAAAGATTAATGTTAGCAAAAAACAATCTGAACTTTGCCTATGGATAATTTACATCAGGCAATCAAAAATTTCTTCAGGGCCAATCAACTACTGCGATCTCGACAATAATGAATCTGGATAATAAAAAAGCAAATTCGTTTTCATATTAATTAGGACCATATATATGATGACAAAAGTATGAAGTTTGAGTCAACTCGCCATAAGTAAAATTCATTAATGGTAAGATTCTATTTTTTAAACAAAATTATATTTGAGTAAAATTCCAACCATACTAACTAATTAATTACGTGGAACAGCAAATATCATGTCAAATGTTGTCATCAATAATTACTATAAATAAGAATATGTGCATGGAATTATAAATAAAATAAAAAATGAATAATATAAACAATTTTTTGAAACAGGGTAAATTAAGGTGCTGACAGATACCTGTGACAGGTTTAGGATCCTTGTACATGCAATACAAGAAACAAGGTTCTGCGATTCCAATCATTTTGACTCAGGTGGATATCGCATCTATAAGGGAAAACCCGCAACTAAATTACTTAAGAGTAACTTACGAGTATTTGGAACTGCTTTCCTAGTGCACAAGAGTATTCTGAACTCGGTTGTAGATTTCTCATCACCCTCTGAACGTCTCTCTCTGCTCACAGTAAAATGTGCTAAAAAGGCCTACATACTGGTGAATGCTCCAGTCAACAATGAACCCGACAAAAACAAAATCGAAAAGTTCTGGTCACAATTGGAAAGAGTACTTGCCAAAATCCCTCAACACCATGTCTAGATCCTCCTCGGAGACTTTAACGCACAGATTTGCAGAGAAAAGGAATTTTTCAGCGCACAGAAAGACAAACGCGAACGGACGAAGCCTAATAAACACCTGTGAAATGACCAATCTCCAGTTAATGTCCACGCACTTTAAGAAGCCCCCTCGGAAGATGACCACTTGGAAATCACCAAACAACCACATAGGTGAATACCATATCGATCATGTAGCGATTACCAGAAACTTCTCTACAGAAATTATGAATGTGAGAGTACGAAAGGGTTATGTAGAGTTCGACCACTACCTTTCACAAATCAGACCCAATCGGAAACTATATCAAAAGCATAAAACCCACGTATTGATCCAGAATACTTACAAGAACTTGCACAGGAATTCACATAATCGCTACAGATAAACACAGAGACATACCATTCAAGAATCAGCAAGGAAACTTGACCAGCTTCCACAGAGACAGAAACACAGGTGGTGGACATTAGAGTGCGACAGAGCACTGGATTCACGTATCAAAGCCTGGAAGAATTGGAATAGCCACCGAACACCAAATAATTGGCAGAGTTTTTTTAGAAACACAGAAAAGAACATCCCAAATAATCAGACGAGTCAAACCTATGTTCCACATTAAAAAATTTGAGGAAATCAACAATGAATTCAAAAGAAACAAAACAAGAATTTTTTTCAAAACTTTCCGGGAAGAACTGCCTACATTTAAACCTCCAAGTCTTTACTTCCGTCGACCTGATGGTATGCTTTAAACCAACACAAAGGCCAATTGTGACATTAAGAAGCAGTTCTTCAAGTAGCTGTACAACTGTGAACCACCTACAGAGAAACTTCATTTTTAGAAACCCTCCCCAAACCACGACTCAGCTCCACTAACATTGGGTGAGATCCAAAATATCATACTTCAGTTGAAAAATAACATAGCACCAGGGGAAGAGGGAGTAATAGGCGAGATGCTCAAGATTGGGGGAGAACTACTGACTGACCGGCTGGAAGCTATTCATTTGAAATATATGGGAGACCGAAGTCATACCTGAAGATTGGAAAATTGCATTAATTCACCCGTTACATAAAAAATAAGACAGGACAAATCCAAACAATTTTCGAGGAATTTCACTTCTGCCAGTAGCCTACAAAGTACTTTCTTGTGCCCTCCGGTCAAGGTTGGAGAAACAGACAGAACACAAGATTTGTGAATACCAAGCAGTATTCCGACCACACCGATCATGCACAGAACAGATCTTGAACCTAAAAATGATACTCAAACATCGTCAGTCAACCCACACAGTGGTAACTTTTTTAGACTTGAAGAAAGCATATGATTCGATTGACCGCACTATGCTGTTCAATATACTACGTGAATATGGAGTAGATAATAAAACAAATATTTTAATTCAACAAACTTTGAAAAATACAACTTCAAAAGTGAAATTTATGGGAGAAATTTCTGAATCTTTTGAAATTAAAACCTGGTGTAAGACAAGGGGATGTGTTATCACTAACCCTGTTCAACTTGGTACTAGACAAGATTTGATTTGATTTGATTTGATTTTTTTATTGATCCATTTAGTCAATGTATAGTACAGGTGTACATTTGACATTGGATAAGTCATTTTGATGATTAGATGTTACATATTACTATGAGATGATGGGACATATATACATAATTAATAATACAATGACAAAACAAGTGTACATGAAGAGAATTTAACAATAATTTGATGAAAACAAAAATTGAAGGAATCCTAAAACCCATTTTTTATGAGTCCATATATTCACTGATAGAGTAAAAACTGTGTCTCACTAGAAATGCCTTTAGTTTTCTTTTAAATGAGCTACAGGAAGCATTTTTTACTTCTTCTGGTATTTTATTATAGAGTGTTATTCCCGAATTTAAAATACTTTTTTGATATGTAGCAGTCCTGCAAAACGTTTTGTGGATGTCTGAACGTCCTCTGGTGAGGTAATTATGTACCATATCATTTTTTATTAGTTTATTGTTTCTTAGGAGGTACTCTCTTGTGAAAAGAACTATTTCATAGATGTACAGACATGGAACATTTAGAATGGCGAGGTTAATGAAATGTGTTCTACATGATTCTAGTCTTTTTAGACGACATATAGTTCTCACTGCTCTTTTTTGCATCCTAAATATATCAGTGCTTTGTGATGAGCTACCCCAGAAAATAATTCCATATTTGACCAGTGAGTGGAAGTGAGCGTAGTATACTTGCATTACTGTACTAATAGTAGTGGTGTCCCTAAGAATTCTTAGTCCATAGCACACTGTAGACAGTCTTTTAGCTAATTTGCTTATGTGAACATCCCATTTCATGTTATGTTGTACCCATAATCCCAAGAATTTGGTTTCATTTACATTTTTTAGCTCTTTTTCACTTATGTTTACTTGAATATTGTTTTTGTTAGCAGAATGAGGTAGACAAAAATTCACACACACTGTTTTTTTCCTCATTCAAGATTAAATTATTTGCATCAAACCAGTTTTTCAACTCACTCATGGTTTTATTTGCTGTTAATTCTAAATTTTTAATGCTCGGGGAGGTGAATAAAATAGTTGTGTCATCCGCAAACTGTACTGCATCTTTTGGATCGATATTCCTAGTGAGGTCATCTATATAAATTAGAAACAAAATAGGTCCTAACACCGAACCTTGGGGAACACCATACTTAACAAACTGTTCATCTGAGGTAAATTTTTCCTTTGTACAATTTTTCTGGTATGTTGTTTCATAGTCAACAGACACTCTTTGTTTACGGTTTTCAAGGTACGATTTTATCCAGTTTTTTGCATTCCCTCTTATCCCCATTTTTTCCAGTTTAGTTAATAAAATACCATGATCTATTACATCAAATGCCTTTGATAAGTCTAGGAAAATACCTGTAGCCGTATCATTTCCATCCAAAGCTTTTAAAACAGAATTTAAGAATTCAAAGATTGCTGTATGAGTAGATTTATTTTTCCTGAATCCATGCTGCTTGGTAGAAAGTGGTGCATATTTATTGATAAACTTGAGGAGTCTGTCAAGGAAGAGTTTTTCTAATATTTTTGAAAAAACACTTAATTGGGAAACAGGTCTATAATTTCCCAACTGATCAGGAGGTCCTTTTTTCAACAGTGGAGTCACTACTGCAGTTTTGAGTACTTCAGGAAAAGTTCCAGTTTGTACAGATATGTTGAAGATTTTTGCCAGAGGGGCAGCTACATAGTTAGCACAGGTTTTCAATATGAAATCTGGGACCTCATCTAGTCCACATGAATAACTATTTTTTAATGTCATTATGATTTTTTTAATTTCATCAGGGTTGGTTTCAGTTAGATACATTGTGGCACTTGATATTGTGGAAAGACTGGGAACATCTTTAGTCTGCTTATTGCAGTTTGTTTTAATTAATTTTTCAGCCAAAGAAGTAAAATATTTATTGAATTCTTCAGCTATAACTTTGGGGTCACTAATTATTGAATTATCAGTACATAATTTGATGTTCTTTCGTTCAGTTTTTGCACTTTCAGTTTGTTGTCTAATAATATGCCACATTGCTTTGGTTTTGTTGGAAGAATTTTTTATATAATTATCATTTGCCATAATTTTTGCTTGTCGAATTACTCTTTTATAAATTTTCTTATAGTTTTTAACATAGTTTGAAAAATTTTGATTCACTTGGTTTTGTTTACAGTAATTCTGTAAGAAACGGTTTCTTTCTCCCGATATTTTTATGCCTGTGGTAACCCAGTTTTTACTAGTTCTTTCTGCCACAGATTTCCTCTTTTTGGGAAAAGCCAGGTTGAAGTAGTGTAGAAAAGTACTGTGAAATACATTAAAGATGTCATTTGCATCTATTTGATCATAGACATCTTTCCAGGTTTCATTTGATAGAAGTAAGTTAAACACGCGTATGTTATCCTCACAAAAATTTCTCCGATAAACAATATTTTTACAATTTGTGTTTTTACTTTTTTTTATCTTCAGTGATATGAGTTGCGCTTCATGGTCACTGTAGCCCATACTTATTACTTCCCCTTTTGAGAAGAGACTTGTCTCTGTTACAAACACCTGGTCAAGAAGAGTATTATTGTAGTTTGATACCCTGGTTGGGGAGTCTATTTTTGGTATTAAATTGAAGGATTTTACCATATTCAATAAATCTGATTTTTCCCTACTGTCTTGGAGGAAGTTAATATTGAAATCACCACAAAGCACTAGTGTTTTATTGGGTGCAGTCACATTATTTAGTAGTGATTCCAATTGGGTAAGGAAAGTTGAAAATTTTCCATCTGGTGGTCTATAAATATTTATAACTACTATGTTGGTTTCTAGCAAAAGAGTTGCACAAGCTTCAAAATTCTTCTCTACAGAGAGTTTAATGCATTTTAAGATATTTTGACATTGAATGTGTTGCTTGACAAAAATAGCAGTACCTCCATATTTAGAAGTTTTTCTGCAGAAACAGCTGGCTAGTTTGTATTCTGGTAAAGAAACCAAATTTATTTCATCACAACTTAACCAGTGTTCTGTGATACATATTATGTCTAGATTTAGCCTATACTGCAGCAGAACTTCAAGTTCTGTTAGCTTATTGGTGAGTGATTGAACATTATGATGCAGGATAAACAGTTCCAAATTGCTTGATTTTTTATTAAAAGTTTGGGGTCGCTTATGGAGTTCTAATGGCATTTCTAATGATTCACTTACCCTAAAAAAATATCTGTTGTTTTGTCCTCTGTGTTGTTTGCTTGATCCACTGATTTTCCTTCTTCTGGATGGTCACATACTTTATTCACAAGTTCTTGAAGAGGTTTTGTTTCAACACTCAGTTGCCCACACGATTTTGATTTGAAGGATACAATGAAGTTGTTACTGTTCTTTGGTTTTCTATAAACCCAACTATCTAGTAAAGTTTGTTTCAGTTGCTTGTTGCAAGTTTCCTTCTTGTATACATTTGGATTTTGTTTAATTAACTCCACAATCCTGTTGCATACATGTTCTTTCCCAAATTTGTTCATGTGCAGCCCATGACTTGTAAATTGTCTTCTGTTCAATCTTTCAATTTCAAAATTTATACTGACTCGATCACTGTTAAAAATTTTTCTTGAGTTGATGGACTTCCAAAAGTACTTATTAGCTGATTTAATTTTCATGTTTAAATTCGGGACATCATATCTGAATGGAATTGGATGTAAAATTACATTTGTTTTTTTGCTTAATGCATTAACAGAGGATGTAACAGAATTTAGTGCACTGCAAAGATCTCTATAGCTATTTTCTACGTTATTTGTCCCAGCCATTATTACTACACAGTCTTTGTAATTGTAGCCTTGGCTCAATTTATCAATGTTTTTAGTTACTTCTTCGATAGGAGCATTTGGCTTGATTATTGCTTCTATACTGTAAGAAGAGCCCAATTTCTCTCTTAACATTTTCGAGCAATCTCTGCCTTGGCTATCACATAAAAGTAGAATCTTAAAATTATTGTCCTGTTTTTTCGAAACATTCAATGTTTTGCTTTTCTGTATGTTTGATGCACATCTGTTAGTTTTGATCTGAATTTTGTCAAACTGCACTTCACTTTCCAAGCTTAACACGTCAAACTTATTTGAAAGCTTTACCTCGTGATCCAATGTCTGCTTTGATGTATACTTGCTAACGCCACGCCGGCCATTTACATGTGTCCATTTTTCACAGTTTGTTTCCGCAACTACAGGATGATTTAAACATTTCACTTTTTCCTTAAGGTCATTGATTTCTTCCTTAAGAAGACTAATGATTTCTTCTTTACTTGAAATAATCTCTTTAAGGTGCTGAATTGTGTGTTCCTTTTCATCTGGTTTCGTGTCTGCACTGCCGGTCGGCGATTTTAAATCCTTTGATTTCGAGCGCGTTGTCACTGTGTTGAGATTTTTTGTTTTGATATCACATGCACGACACTTCGAAGTTTCATCAGCATCTGATTTTTTACAAACGGAACACTTTTCGACAATTCTAAACGATTTTTTACACGACTGGTCACTACTGTTTACTGTTACCGGCGCCATGTTGACAGATCATTAGCATATGGAAAAAAAAAAAATATTTGGAATATATATGGGAACAAAGGATAAACGATTCAACATAAAATGCCTTGCTTTTGCGGATGATCAAATAGTAATAAAATGAAGTGTTGAGGAAGCCAAACATGCTGTTGAGAAGCTTCATGAGATAGCTATCAAAACCGGCCTCCATATCTCTTATGAGAAAACGCAATATATGGACTCCAAAAGCACACACCTGAAACCACTCGTGACCAAATATAGCACTATCAAACAAGTTAAACACTTTAAGTACTTAGGAACAATTATTGGGAATACTGGAATTGAGAAAGAAACCCACAAAAACCGTGCTGAAAAACAGCAAAAAGCATATGCAATTACTTGGAATACTTACAATAAGAAACCACTTTCCACCAAAGCCAAACTCCATCACTACCACACTGTCGTTCTTCCAGGAGCACTGCATGCGACGGAGACATCATCATTAACGGTAAATGTGAAAGGAATAGAAAAAATAGAAAGACAGATACTGAGAAAAATATTTGGTCCTAAAATCCAAGATGGCATCTCGATGGGCAAAATCTCAGAACTGTATTCACTGACCGAAAGGTTCATGTCACTCGCGCGGAAAAGAGGCATGAAATTTCATGGAGATATAGCACGAATGGATGACTCACGACTTACCAAGAAAATTTTCCACATCGTCAATGGTCCCCAACAAAACAAAGCACGCTGGTTTGTAGAAACCCAGAAGAACCTCGCAGAAGCCAGCCTTGACCCATTGACATCCACACGCAGTAAATGCAGACAATTGATCACCTCACATAAATTAGCACCTAAGAGCCTAATATCAAAAAATCTTAAACTCAGTAACACAGGAGAGATGTCAAGCCCACAGCGAAAGGATGAGGAGGTTTTGGGAAAATAAGTAGAACAGCAAGAAGAATAAGAAGGACAGTGCAAATTAATGGTTACACGCGCTCCTTAGTGGGCTAAAGGATATAATATTTTTTTTTATCTGTGTGTGAACAGACACTTGAAGCCAGAGATCTGTTCTCTGAAGCCCATTATTCCGTGGAACAATGAGAGTGACCCATTCAACCAGCACCTAAAACTACACAAAGCAGCAAAAAACAGAATATATCAGATGGAAAATATTAGCTGCTCGAGAAGCTTTGGAGACAATTTCAGTGATTTTGTTTTGGAAGATGTATATAAAAATTTGAAAGTGAATGTTATTTTAGTAAAATGCAAGGAGTGTAGGCAGCAGAGCAGACAGACACTATGTATGGGCAGTTCACTTGTGACAAGATAAAGATTGCCAGCAAATAAATGAATTTATATTTATTAGACAATTATTTTTTCACATTCAAACAATATTATGTATTTTTAATTTTTTTTCCCCCTGAAAACAAAGTTTAATGAAATAAAGGTACAAGACAGCTTTTAAAACTCTTCTCAGGCCACTGCTTCAGTACAGTGAAGTAGTTTAGGGCCCACATTTTGGGTATCAAATACATGAGTTAAAGTGCATACAATGGAAAGCTGCTGGGTTCATTTAAGGAAATTACAACAGAAGCCATGCAGTAACTAACATGATAACAGAACTGGATTGGGAGTCATTCTAATAGGAGGATGCTAAAGAGAATGCTTAGAGTATACAAGGAACATATTGGGGATAGGGATTGGAACGCTATTGGTCAAAGAAGTAGGAGCAGTACATAGAATGGAAATGAATACTAAGGGCATAAACTGGCCATCAATGTCATGTATAACAGAATGGGAAAATTTTCTTTTGTGGGTAAGGGTGTCAGGGATTGGCATAAATTACCAAGGGAAGTGATGATATATTTACCAAAAGTGGTGAAGGAATTTAAAATTAAAATTTATTGGTAACAAGTGTAGATGGGAGGAGGAATTTAAAACCTAAAGAACATTATACTAAAAATAACAACAATAAAGGCATAACTAACTAGATATGTAGGGGAATTGCCACCAGAGCATGTACTCCATTACAATTCAATTTAATTCAATGGTATTTGTCACCAGTTTATTGAAAACTTACACAGAAGTTACTGGTCACTGAAAAAAAAATATTGTGGACAAATTTATTTGGAACACAATATATTATATTGAAATATAAAAAAGCATATCTACAAAGTAATTATTTCTAAGATCACAAATAAAAAATCTATGTTAAACCAAATAATGTCTCTCACTTGGTATCTTTGATTTAGTTCCAAGAAGTGTACAAATAATGGGAGAATACAGATCTATAAAATATTATACTTTTCTCACAATTAAGAACAACATCCTTCAGTATATAAACATATCATTCCGTGAAACCTTAATAAATTATGCTGGTACTGTTGTCAGCAATTTAATGAAAAATATAAAATATATGTATTTTTTAAATAACTAAATTTCATTAGGCAATAACTAATGAACCAGTCTTCAAATGGTGGTTAAAATATCATCAGTCTGAAATGGTATGTCATACTCAAAATCAGAACATTAATCCTGAAGGCTTAGTTCATAGACAAATTGAATAGGTATTCAGTCTAGGCACACAGCAGTTCCAGTACTTTTGGTTTATTAATAGTGAACTAACACAGATATAGTAACATTATTCCTAAAGTTACCAAGACTCAGTATCCACACTGCCATATAAAGATATATTAAAACACTATGACTTTATGTCATTTTTAGAATATATAATAGTATAGCTTTCAGACATTTAACCATAATGACAAATATTTAATTAAAATTGTTGGTTATAAGAGCACAAACAACTTGTTAATCGATCAAAGTGATTGCAATAATGCAGACATAATACAAGTTATAGAAAAAAACTTTTACTTACAGCAAATAATCTATTTACAGCTAAATTAAAATGGCTACAGAAAAAAGATAAAATATGATGGCCACATCTTACCTTGCGATATAGTAAACATAATTTCAGTAAGAAAAAACTTTGATCATTGGAGAATGCTACTAACGAAGACAATTTAGTTACAGATGAGAAGTGAGGAAATATTGAAAACAGACACGAGTGAAACTGCTTTTGCATTATTCTCAGAAGAAATTTCAGATAGGCCTAGTTAATAACAGTACAGTTATAACAGCCAAAATCATATTCACTAAAAAATACAACTTTCTGATTATTATTCGTAGGAGTATACATACCTTGTCATTGAGTTCAAGTAATAATAATCAGCTGAAATTAACTCCACTATTAGTGCAAAACATTGGCACAAGAAATAAACCTGTCACAGCATTAAATAAAAAAATTGTTGCAGCACAAATATAAATAGGAAATCCTACCCTTACCTGCTCTGTGATGTGCTGCTAGTATATTCATGCATCTGTAGTTTCACCTCATCGTTGAAAACTTCATAGCAATGTGTACAAATATATAAAGGGGCAGAAATGGTTGAAACATGGTAGAAGACATGTTTTATTAGAGAGCACCAAGATAAAAATGTCTGTGCACAGAATGCACAGGCAATTTCAAATAATGATGGTGCTTTAAACAACAATCTAAAAAAATAGTGAAAAGATTATTAGTTCACTAACTACAAAATATGGATTAAAATTAATACGGAGCTATATTCAGGTAGCATGCAATAAGTCACATAAAATATCAAAGGAATAATATTTCTGAGATCTTTATGTAAATCAGAATACAATTTTTTTTTTCATAGTAGCTTACTACATTCTCTTAACCACACCAGTCTCGATTGTAATATGCTGTTTCAGACACTAATCAGTTTTTTGGACATCTTGAGGGCATAGCCTTCTTTTTTTTGGGGGGGGGGAGATTCCTCTTGGCACCTTAAGATACCAGAAAATAACCATAACTAAGCTTCTAGTCAGTGGATACATACAAGGCTCGATTTGTGATCCATTAAGCAACAATATAGGACTAGAAATGTCAAACAGATACTTCAGATGATACTAATACTGCTATAATTAAATGCCTTTGCCAGTGAAATCTTACTGTTCCTAAGAAGGAATTTTTGAATATAACTGAAAACAGCAACATAGTATTCAACAATCTTAGTAAGGGTTATAGATCTATTAGAATAAGATTGGTACCTCATAATGAAAGTTATATCATAATCCAATATAAAGCCCTACATCAAAAAATCTGAAACTCAGAAATGCATGGACACAAGAGAGACATCAAGCCCACAGCGAAAGGATGAGGATGTTTTGGGAAAATAAGAAGAACAGCAAGAAGAATAAGAAGGACAATGCAAATTAATGGTTCCACGCGCTCCTTAGTGGGCTAAACGATATAATAATAATACAGACTGAATCTAAACCTATTAGCAGAAACCCAGAATACAGGTACATAGGCTCTCAGTTTGATAAGCATTTTAATTTTGAAGCCCAATGAAAGGAGACAGGAAGAGAGCAAAGGATGTAATGAATAAAAATATCAGTTTCAATAAGAAAGTATTTACTATTTCATCACAAATAAAACCAGACTGTGGTTGGTGAATAGTAACCACTGGTTTAGCATTCAAGAGGACACAGATTTCATTCCCCATACAGCCATCTAGATTTCAGTTTTCTATAGTTTTCAGAAGACTAGGATAGTGCTAGGATGGATGCTTTAGAAATGACATCATCAAATTCCTTCCTTGAATCCTTTCCCACCTCTAATCACCGAGATTGACGTGGTGCAAAACTCTAAGCAAAAAAATAACAAAACAGAAAATTTGAATGTGAATGTATGCTAAGAATCTGTGATATCCATATTTGCCTATTATTATATCTACTGACACTTTCAATAGTGTAAGTAGACAATAAATGTATTATCATGAAATGAAAAGACTTTATATTAGGGGGCATTCAATTATTACGTAGCGCAATTTTTGAAGGATTTTATACCCTCCCTCCCCCCCATGAAACACACCGTGACATTTTTCTGTACACCCCTCCCCCTCCCTAAACATTACATAACACCCAAGTGACCAATTTTACCTAAAAGTCTCAATCATGTTGCGCAAAGTACTTTTGTTATTGTTTTAATTGAATTTGCAGTAATAATAAATAAAAAAAGAGATTTTTAAGTAATATGTAATTTATTTAGCCATAACTCAAATATATAAGGTACTGTAACAAAAAAAATTCAATTGGAATTACTGCTCCTCTGTACACGGGTTTGCCAGCCACTCGGACTCTTTCATTACTGGCCATCCGGAGAGCAGACTGAAGAAGGATTGTGCTTCTGTGTAAACACTAATGAATACTGACAACGAAAAAAAAATAAAAATGACTGTATAATACAGTCAAGCGATACTCCGTAATACATAAACGAAAAGAGTTACCAACTTGGTAGAACAAAAATATAAATGACGTAAAAATACAGTCGAGGGATTCCTGGTAAAATATAAATGAAAAGGGTTGCCAACATGGGAGATTTTAATTCCCTAGTTTTTTATTAAAATAAAAAAGAGTCACATAACGCATTGTTACAATACCCCATCCCACCTCTGTAATGCACTTATAACAGTTTACAAGACCCCCCCTCCCCCCAAAATTGCGTTACGTAATACTTGAACGCCCCCTTATAGGAATGCACACACAATAATTATATTGATGCTGTTACATTAGGGTGTGTTGACAGCGAGGTAATTAGTGAATCATACTGAGTACCTCAATTCCTCCCTGAAGTAATCACATCTATCAAGAAACCAGAACTGTCAAGGAAGAGCTATTGACTGTTCTCTAAATCAGATTATGTACTAAGTTGAATTCAGTAAACAAAATTTTAAATGATTATTTTTAAATGTACTTCAATACACATCTTGAAAAATTGTGTTTCAAATAATACGTACAAATCAAACATGAAAAAACAACAGTTGTGTAAAAATATCGAAATGCATTGTACAATCCCTGGCCAATTTATTAGACGCACTACAGTTTTTATGCAAGTTTTGACTTGTGGCTAACTAAATAAGTTTTTTAATACATAAATTGCAATAAAATTATTAGGCCCTATGTATAGTCTGCTTCATGGATACAGGTGATATAACAAATAAATAAAACACAGTATTTGTTGCAAATATTTTATTTCAAATAATCATAACAAAATATTAAACTATGGTGAAAAGAAAACATTAGTTTAAATATCTTGTTGAGCCACCTTTCACAGCTATGAGAGCCTTAATATAACGCAGAATGCTGTTGATGCCTGCATTTTTGGATGATGATACCACACATGGATGATCTTCCCCAAGAGCTGCGTTTTTGTCATGACGACATCTTTTGCCATCTCTCTCTTCATGAGTTCCCATACATTTTCTATGCGGTTCATGTCGGGACTGTTACCTGACCAGTCCAACAAAGGAATATTTTGTTCCTTCAGAAAAGTTTTTACCGACCTGGCTGTGTGACAGGGAGCACCATCCTGCATAAAAATAAATGGTTTCCCATTCGGGATTCATTCTCTGACCAGCGGTATTAAACGTTTTTGCAAGACTTCTTTGTACTGGTCTTGCCTCATTATGCCTTTAACCACATAAATACGTCCTGTACCCTTGCCACTGATGACAGACCAAATCATCACCTTTGTTGGGTGTTTTACCGTCTGAATAATGAAGTCGGGATGGAATTTTTCTTCTATTCGACGGCACACATACTAATAATTGTTACATAAAATTTCAAACATGCGTTCATCGCTGAAGCATACCTGAAAAAATCAAGAAACTTAATTAATATATTATGAATAA
>JARYHS010008298.1:694780-711778 GCA_031002005.1 Vandiemenella viatica
ATACAGGTATTTGATATTACATTGATGTTTGTATGAAATCATTTAGCCTTTTATTGTCTGGTTCATTATTGTTATTCGCATCAGTCTTTCTCATTAGAAATATCTGATTCCAACGTTTTTCCTTTGTTCCTTTAATATTTAAAAAAAAAAAAAAGTAAAAAGGGAAGTATATGACCATGGCTTTTCTGTCAGAGGCATCCATTCCTAGTGAAGTAGCTCCACATTTAAAAACTTAATAGGCTGCCTTCACCTCTTCCTATGAGGAATAAAAGTTACTTCCATAATATCCTTTGCAATTCCCCGAGGTCATGACTTGAATATGGGTATGTGATTTGTCTTTATGCTGTGTGCATTGCTCACAGTTTTATTGCAATGAAGTCATGGCAATCCTCACTATCTGAGCCCATAAACATACCATACATGAAGCAAAAATGCTCCAGATAACACTTTTTTTTTAATAGCAAGATACTAATTGTAATGTCATTTCATGGCAAATAACTGATCAGATCAAAAATCTTATTTGATAGTTTCTATTTTCAACCTATTATTATGACAAGGGAAAAAAAAATATTGCAACCAGTCTCAAGAAATGTGTGGGACAATAAAACTTTCATTTAACAGAAACATAGTATCCAAGATTAAATTTTACTACAAGAAGGGCATAGACTAAAATATTGTGTTTTATGTATAAGTACAGTGTTTTTTATTGCTGTTCCCTCCTCTCTTGAAAGATTCCTCGTCCATTTTGGATCTTTTTCTTACGAACAATCCGGATGTTGTAGATAAAGTTTGTATAGAAGATGGTATAAGTGATCTTCAAGGCGATTGTTGTAACTTTAAAATCTAGGCTGAATTTGAAGCATGATAAAGACAAACTCGTATATTTTTTCGATAAGGCAAATGATGCGTTTATGGTCGATCATTTGGCGAAAAATTTTGAAACGTACACGCTTAATACAAATGTTGAGAAACTTTGGTTTAATTTAAAAGAAATAATATGGACTGGCTTAAATCAATTTGTTCCCAAGAAGTTTATTAAGGTTAGTAAGAACTTCCCGTGGTTCAATAGGGAAGTGAAACGTTTGCTCAGGAAGCAAAGGCGTTTACATGCGACGGTAAAGAAACGGGGGACTCATCTGATCGCGCTAAATTAGTCCACTTGCGAGCGGACGTGCGTAAGGCAATGCGTGATGCATTTACAGAATTCCAAGCCAGAAATTTATCCGAAGATCTGATTACTAATCCAAAAAAGTTCTGGTCATATGTCAAATTAATAAGAGGCTCTCGTAAGTTCATGCCGTTGTTGATTAATGAAAATGGGGAATTATCAGAAACTAGCGTCGAGAAAGCAGAAATTTTGAAAAATGTATTTAAAAAACCTTTCACGTCAGAAAACTTGGAGAGATTCCGATATTTAACAATTGAACCAACAAAGTTTTGAATGATCTCGTTCTCGATGTCGAGGGAATAACTAAACTGCTTATGAATGTAAATCCCAATAATGCTCCAGGACCAGACAGTATTCCTACACGATTCTACTCTAGGTACATAAAGGAAATTGCGCTCTATTTGATGAAATTAAATACCGCCTCCTTGGATCAAAGAAAAAAACCAGTCGAATGGAAGACCGCCATCGTAAGTCCAGTGTTCAAAAGTGGGAATGTTAACGATCATCAAAATTATAGGCCGATCTCGTTAACCTCAATATTTTGCAGGATTTTAGAACACATCATCTATTCAAATGTCATGAGGTTTTTGGATGAAGATGAGCTCTTAAACCCAAATCAACATGGATTCAGAAAAGGCCGATGCTACGAAACACAAATTCACGACTTGAGCCGTATTATAGATGAGCAATCCCAGGTTGATTTAATTTTATTAGACTTCAAAAAAGCTTTCGACACTGTGCCTCACACTAGGTTACTTAGGAAACTTCGCGGTTACAGTATATCTAGACAAATATGTGATTGGGTTGCAGACTTTTTGAAGGACAGAACACAGTGTGTAGTTCTCGACGGTGAGCGTTCATCACTTGCCGAAGTGAAGTCCGGGGTTCCCCAAGGAAGCGTGATAGGACCTCTGTTGTTTCTCATATACATTAATGATTTGTGCGACATGATAAGGGGAATGAAAAGATTATTTGCCGATGATGCTATTATTTATCGTGAAATCACAACCCAGGACGACTGCGCTTTGTTACAAGACGATATTATGAAAATAATTGTGTGGTGTAAAGATTGGCAGTTGGAGTTAAACGCTAAAAAGTGCCAAGTCATGTGTGTAAGTAAAAAGGTGACACCATTTAGCTTTGAATATACAATTAATGGCACTGTCCTTAGAACGGTAGATTCCGCTAAATACCTAGGGGTAACAATTCGTAATAATTTGTCGTGGAATGAGCATATCAAGAATGTAATTGGGAAAGCAAATCATATGCTTCGATTTCTAGGTCGTAATTTAAAACAATGCACTTCGGAAGTTAAATCGATTGCGTACAAGTCACTAGTGAGGCCTCACTTAGAATATTGTTGCTCTGTATGGGATCCCCATCAAAAGGGATTAATGTAGGCATTAGAGATGGTCCAAAGAAGAGCCGCCCGATTCGTGACAGGTATATATAGTTGGAGGGAAAGCGTAAGTGCCATGTTGAGGGAGGTTGGGAAGACCTGGAGCACCGAAGGCATTACTCTCGACGAAGCTAATTGAAAAATTATCGACTGACGTACTTCGGAATGACAGCAAACAAATATTGCTACCAGCAACATTCATATCTCGGAATGACCGCGAAAATAAGATAAGAGAAATCAAGGCCAGAACCGATTCATTTCTCTACTAATTTTTTCCACGAGCGATTAGGGAATGGAATAGAATGGATTTACCGGGCGAGTAAACACAAAATCGGACAGGAGTAGCTTCCGATAAAGCACTCCGGCCATCTTGATCTGGGTTTTCCATGGTTTCCCTAGATCGTTCCAGGCGAATGCTGGGATGGTTCCTCACAATAGCCCATGGGCGCCACCTGCCATATCCCGTATATCCCTTCTAAACCATTACCTTTCGTGATAGGTGCAGTGCACCCTCCGCCAAACACTTTTAGTGAATCGCGGAGTAATTGTAATAGTAATAGAACTTTGATGATTGGTCAGTTTATATTATCATTGTATATAAATATAATCTTGCATCATTTTCCTACACAGTTATCACTGAGACTTCTCAAACGTGAAAGAGGTGCGAGGAAAATCTTGGTTTTTGTGTATTTGTATAATTAATAAGGTATCATAGTTCATGCTTTTATGTAGGTAGAAATTTTAAAAGCTAGTTTAGTAAAATATGGCACTCATAATGGCCAAGTCACCTGTTTTTAAATGAATGATCTACAAGGAAACCTTTCTGTTATATAAATCATATTGATCACACACTGCAGAGTATATGGACTTGGCTCAGAGCAAGATCTCATAATTTTTTGTCACTAAACAACCTCAACACTTAGTCTTATTTTTACAAGAGGTTATTTTTGTTGTTGTTGTGGGATTTGATTTACGTTAATAGTTAATCTGTGTTGTCACTCAAATATGACAGATCCATTTGAGAACCCTTGGGACATATCACAATTAATCTGAGCAGTACATATGTGACCCAGTACCAACAAAGCGCTCTGTATTTATGAACAATGAATATGTGTCTTGGCTGAGTAATGCTGGATGTTGTAGATTTAACTGCCATCATAAACAAATTTTGATTAGCTTGCAAACTAAGCATAGGAATAATATAAATTTTTTGAGTTAGATAAGCTTACTGATCTTTAAACATAACAAAAACTTGTTCAACGCAGTGCACTGAAATGTTTCACATTTGATATGGCATTGAATAAATACTGTGAATAATTACCGATTTTGGCCTTTTTAGGTGATCTGTGTGTGAAATTATCTGTATATGTGTACCTAACTACCTATCTCTAGGCCTACGGGAAGTATATTTGAATTATTTTGATGGTGTATTGTAGTCGGTTAAAATTTTTGAATTTCCCTGACTTTCAAAGTAAAGAGAGAACTGAAATAAATTTAACAGATTTGTTTTTCTTGTTAAGTTCAATCTATAATGAAAATGCGAGGCTTGTAAAGATATTAGGATTGAAAACGATTTTTGTTTTTTGTAAATACACAAAAATTTACCAGTTTCAGAGTTTTGTTATAATTTGTGGGTAACTGTTTGTCTGTGTACCAGTTTACAGCTCTGTATGACAAGGGGGCAAAGGGCCGGAATACCTGGCTCAATAGAAATCAAACATCAAAAATATTTTTAAAAACTGACATTATTTGACTGTTTTGCATTACAAATTTGTGACTTCATCTAAAAAAAAAACAAAGTTTAAAGGAATAATTTTGCCAAGGGGTCCTAAGAATGCCTACATTGTACCCGAGATCCCTAGCGCTGGCCCTGGGTGGGGGAAGTGATGTCACAGATGGGTATGTGACTGCTCGGCGGGTGCAGGGTGGGTTACACCTGTGAGGCTAACAGCAGTCAGTGGCGATACAGGTACTGCAGGGAGGAAGTGAACCCACTGTCTGACTAAACAATTCATAATATAAACAAAAATTTACTGAAGATAACAAAGACGTGTAATGGCAATTAAAATTTTTTTATATTTATTTCTTAGTATGTATTGTATAAAAATTATGTGCTGAATGCGAATATACTAGTAATTTATTTCCAGAAGTCAATTGTTCTTGAAATTTTATTAGTTTTCTGTAATTTTATATTTAAATTAATTGTTTTTCCAGCAATTGTAGTTGTTTCCAATGATACCTACCAGTAGATGGCTATAATCTGACGTTTCAAAAGTCTATATATCATTATAATGATTAGAAGCTTCAATATATGAACTTGCGTAACATACCAAACACTTAAATTGATGTACAAGTCTATACCAAAAGTAGTAGGACTGATTTTTTTGTTAATTTTTTTATTAATTATTTTTAAAATTCCTGAATTGTCTTCGAAATAGCCCCCTTGGGCAACTACCCACTTAGAATTACGCAGCTGCCATTGGCTATACGCCTTCTGGAATTCAGATTCGGGGATGCTTTTGAGAGCCCTCATCAATGCTGCTTTAACATCCTGAATCGAATCAAACTGCTGTCCCTTCAGCTGCCTTTTCATCCGTGTGAGTAAAAAAAAGTAAGATGGAGCCAGATCAGGACTGTAGGCAGGGTGCAGCAACACGGCAATGTTGAATCAGGCCAACAGTTGCCGCATGACGGTGCGCCTTGGCACGGTCCATTGTCGTGATGCAGAGTCCAGTTGCAGGAGATGACTGGTCGGACATGATTCACTCGGTCTCGCAGGCACTTGCATGTAAAAGTTCGAATTGACAGTTTCCCCAGGGGAAACGATATACTTATGAATCACCCCGCAGCGGTCAAAAAACACGATCAGCATTGTCTTGATCTTTGATTCGCTCATGCGAGCCTTCATTTCTTGGGAGGACGTGGAAGACAACTGTTGACCCGATTCGGCATTGCCACGTTGCTGCAGCCCGCCTACAGTCCCAATCTGGCTCCAACTGACTTTTTTTTATTCCCACAGATGAAAAGGCAGCTGAAGGGACAGTGGTTTGACTCGATTCAAGATGTTCAAGCAGCATTGACGAGGGCTCTCAACAATGTCCCCGACTTTGACTGAAGGCGACTGGCCAATGGCAGCAGTGTAATTCTAAATGTGTAGCTGCCCAAGGGTGCTATTTTGAAGAGGATTAAAGAATTGTAAACATATCTTCAATAAATGTTGTTTTTTTTTTAAAATCAGCCCTACAATTTATTTTATAGACCATGTATGTTTTTCACAATTTGTCCTCTAGTTGTTCTTATGAGTGCAGGTGCATTTCTGAGGTTGTAAGTAAAGTTGTTCTCTTTTAAAGTAAAATGTTACCTTCTTGAAATTTTAAATTGCCAGCATATATGTTTTGTAGTATTTGTGGATATTACATTGTATCTTAACAAGTGAAAAATAAAATTGTGTTTGGCACAAGTTTGGTGAGGCGAGTCATACTTATTCCATTGCATTGATAATTTTTTTGGAACAGTTCCTATGTAACAACACAAATGAGAGTTACATACAACTGATAGAAAATGTGATGCACAGTTACATTTTTGGTTCCAGAATGTCTATAGAAATGCATTACTTGTTTTGATTTTATTAAGCCAAATTTATAAGATTTAAATGTGGAACATGGTGAAAACTTTCACCAGTACATTCTCTGGTTTGAAAGAAGGTGTCAGGGATGTTGGGACTGCGATGGGAGACTGTTTATAGAATATAGTGCATTAAGCAAACATAACAGGAAAAGCCATTCTGATATATATTTTTTAATGATTCTATTATGTGAAGGTGCAATGTTATCTAATATTTTTGCACTTGCTCCTACCAATTCCTCAGATTTTTCTTATTGGAATCTTATTATATTTAATAGACATATAATATTAGTAGTTTTTTAAGAAAACTGGAAAATTTATTATTACAGACAAAATATTAACACTCCAGAAGAACTATTTGTATATTCAAAATCAATATCACCAAATATAGCAAAAACCACTACAAAACCAACATAAATAAGAACTTCATCATATTTAATATATAGTGAATTATTTAAGCCATTGTTTCTATACTGAGTGTCATGTGTGAGCAGTAATGCTTTGGCCTTGGATTTGGGAGGATGCAGGTTTAAATATCCACCCATAATCTGGATTTATGGTTTCCCCAAATCACTCCAGTTGAATGTCAGGATGGTTTCTGTAGAGGAACATTACTGTATTCCCTACCATTCCCTTATACAATATATAATGTTTGTATGGTAGTAACTGGGAATCCAATTAATTGTTAGGTTTGTACTTATAAACTTTAATTCAGTGGTACTACTGGTTGTTCTAATCCACTGTTTGATACCCTGGGGTGCCCTTACATTCCAATAGGTAGCACAGAAAGGGATGGATCAACTCACTGCAGTTTAATCAATAGAAGCCACTGAACACAGGTTTGATGCCAGATGCTTCTGATAATTTGTACTAAACATTATTAGTTGATCCTATTTTAATGCCTTGTCTTCCTCCTGTCTGCCACAAATCAGGTCTTTTTTGATGAATATTGCTGCATAATCTTCTTAAAACATGCAAATAAAAGGGTTGATTGATGGTCTGATGTAGGGGAACAAACTCTGAATGAATGGCATCAAAAAAGCAAATGAGCATTATTTTGATGTTTGAGTTGACTTGATGATATTTTTTTTTGGATTGGGCAACAATGACGTCTTCCATTGGCTTGACTGTTGCCTTTTTTCTGGATTGTAACCATGTGACCATGAACCATCACCAGTAATGACTTTTGACAGAAAATCTTGATCAATTTGAAGCTGTTGTTTCAAAGTAGAACATGTTTCAACTCGACGTACTTTTGATTGAAAAAACTTGACAGCAACACTTTTAATTCTAAAATCTTCTGTAAAATTCGCTGAACTGATCTCACAGATAATCCACCAATCTCTCATAGTTGATAAATTGTCTTTCGACGGCCTGAGAATACAAGCTCTCGAATTTTTTTCATTTTCGTGGATTCGGGCAGGTGATGGATGAAGTTTTTCATCAATCAACATGTCACTATTTTTACATCGCGCCAACCACTCTTACATTTAAGTTTTCTCCATAGCGTCATCTTTGTAAGCTGTTTTCAACACTAAAACAGTTTCAGCAGTGTTTTTACTGAGTAGAAAACAATTTTTCACAGCTGGATAATTCTCACTTAAACTTGCCATCATCAAAAATGAAACAATAACAAAACATAGGTAGCAAAAACAATCACTGCATATCTGCATATTAATTGAACAAGCCAGGTCAACACCACAGGTGGCATTGAACTAGCAATGAGTTTCGCTATAACCACCTGGCAGCAGAAACATGTACTATACAAGTCTGCCCATGTCAGTTCTATTCCAGTTAATTTTTGGTACCCCATCAAATATAATCCAGTTATTTATCACCTTTTTGTACTTAGTCATAAATTAATAGGTATTAGTGCTTGCTCACAGCTTCTTTTTTAAACCTGGTGAAGATATTACTTGCTATTTATTATATTTATTACCATATGTACTCTTTCATTTGATATCTCTAGCAGGTCTTCAGGAGAGTATCACAATCGGTTCAGTACCTGATGATGGTATATGGAAGGATTTAAATGCTTCTATACAAAGCTGTTTTTGTAACATCATTTGATGATATCACAACATAATCATGGGATAGATGTCAGGCACCTGTAAATCAGTACTGATATCCTATTTCCAAAGTTGTATCAATATTCAGTCCTAGCTTCTGCGGATATGTAGTTGGAGCAAATCATTTCAGAAAATAGGATGCAAGGGTTATATACTTGATATATATATCTGAGTGTGGTGGGTGACCGGTAATGCTGTGGCCTTGTGTTGTGGTGGTTCAGGTTCAAATCCATATCCAGCCATCAAAAATTTGGTTTTCCGTGGTTTCCCCAAATCAATCCAGGCAAATGTCACGTTGGTTCCTTCAAAAGCCCATTACCAAATTCCATCCCATTCCTTCCCCCAGTCCTTTCCTGCCATTAATGACCTCAATGTTGACTACACATAAGGTCATAAGTGAAAAAGGGGCACTTGAAATAATACTTCTAGTGTCTTCACTTAAAGGCTCTGACTATCCCTGCTTGGTTCTATTACTGTAAAATTATCAGGATATAATTATGTTGTACGGTAACACAAGTTCCCATAATAATTTAAAGGATTAAAACGACAACTGCCACTCAAAAATTATAGACCACTAATCTCCCTGAAATAGAACTATCTGGTAGCTCAATGGTTTAGACGCTTGCTATGAAAAGTTTCTAGGGTATGTTAGCAGGTTCAGATCCCAGTGGTGCCAGAAGTTTTAATGGTTGTTTGATCATATGAGCTAGTCAGGTTGTTTCATGATCTGGATTCTACATTAAACTGTAGGGAGGTGAGGCGGTTAAACAAGTTGGTAAAAGGAGAACATAAATAATTATCAGACAACAGAATTATAGGCCAATCAGCTTGACATAGTGGTAGGTAAATTAATAGAGAAATTGATGTGCAACCACATCAGAAACATATGTGAGGGGAGTAAGTGTTTTTCAAGTAGGCAACATGGTTTAGGCAAGGACATTCATGTAAATCTCAGTTGGTGGGAAATATCAAGATATTTCAGTTGAAATGGACAAGGGAAGCTAAATTGATAGTACAGTACTAGAACTTTCAAAGTCTTTTGACAGAGTGATCCATGAAATGGTAATAAATAAGATAAATCTATTCGAGTGGATGAGAAAGTGATCTGATGAATAGAAGAACTTTTAAAAGGTAGAAAACAAAAACTTAAGGTTGGAAATGCAGTATCCAAAGAAGTGGAAGTAAAAATTGTAGTGCCATCTGGTAGCGTATTGGTACCATTGCTATTCATTATTCTAATGAATATTGTATTTATGGTTTACTGACCGAAATTAGATTGTTAGTAGATGACATAGTGCTGTATAATAGGATTAAAATGGTAGAAGACTGTAGACAGTTGCAGGGTGACCTGGACTGGTTATCTAGCTGGGTGGCGCTGAAATAATTGCAAAGAAGAGTCAGTTTACTAGATACACAGATAAAAAAAAAACTGAAGGTTGATTGTGATTACAATGCGGAGTATGTATTGCTTTTTGACAACTTGAAATGTAAAATCTTGGCATTACTTTTGATAACAAGCTTAGCTGGATAGGACACATTGGACAGATAGTAGGAAAAGGTTTCAAATTCTGCATTTGTAGAAGAGAGTGATGAGGGGATGTATGAGAGAAGTAAAGGAACTGGGTCATAAAACATTCTTCAGACCATTGCTTGAATATGGTAGTGTAGTATGGTTCCCACAGTTTGAGTATCAAATATAGGAGTTGGAAAGGGTGCTTAAAAGGGCTGCTAGATTTGCTTTCTGAAAATTATCACAGAACTCAATCAGTAACAGATATGATAAAAGAGCTAAAATGGAAGACAGTAGGAGAGTGAACAGGGACATGGAAGTTTACAAGGCGTATAATGGTGATGAAACATGGTGCGATATTAGTGTAAGAATTAAAAGTAATGCATGGAAGGGAAAAGATGACTATGACTACAAGTTGGCACTTGATTTCAGGCATAGGTACATGAAAATTCTCTTTTTTTTTTTTTTTTTTTTTTTTTTTTTTTTTTTTGTACGTAAAATGGTCAGGGATTGGGATAAGTTACCGAGAGAAATGATGAATAATTTACCGTTGAAAGAATTTAAAGTTGAAATTTGTGGAGGCCAAAGGGAGGTGTGTGCAGGAAAGAGGAAAGATGGGTGTGTAGAGAAATTGCCACTGGAGCCATGCTCTCCATTGCAGTTTTAGTTAAATTAAACAGTATATGACTGTCCCAGATCAAAGGAACAGACCATCTTACATCTGACGAATGGGATAAAACCAACCTTTTGACTGCGGACTATATTATTTTTTTTTCATCCACTAAGTACTGCACTTATATTTTCCTCATTTTGTCAGGTGTGCCTAAAGTGCCTCACTCTAATAGTGCACAGTTCAACCACCATGATACATCTGTGAAGCTTCACTGTGTCTTGCTGGTAGAATTTTATACAAAGTAACTTCAAGCATAGAAAAAACGTGTAAAAGGTATCTCAGCTCTATATACATAATTGCCGATGAGACTAAAGTCTAAAGAAATTTTAAAGTACTCTACCATTCGTTTTTTTTTTTTTTTTAAAGTTCTTTGATAGTAGCATACTTCAAAGAGTAGAGCAGATTAAAATCCCAGCCATGTTTTCAACAATTTTAGTCACAAGACCATTCAATATAGTATATACTTTTGTTTTATTAATAAAGCTGTATAAAGTTAGTTTTTACTATACAATATTAATTTCACTTGTTATTGATACACCATGACAGTTGGTTCCTTAAATACATTATTGTTTTTGCACATTGCTCTGGCAGTATTAATTCTCTTCCTCGTGTCAAATTAATTGTACATGTCAAGGAATATAACATTACTTTCTTACTGATCAACAATTAAAATCGACGCTGGACATTCTTTTTTTAGTGGAATAGATAAGTTCACTGGCTTATAATTTTTATCACTTTATCCTGACTCCAAATTGGATATATACACTATTTTGCATTTTATTATGATAGAAACCACTAGGTTGCTCTATAGAGACTGTGTGTTCAAAGAGAAAATCCTAAATTTTTAGTAACTTGACTTATGGCACATACTTATTCTCTATAAATGAAGATAAACGTTTTTTTTATAGGTAATACAATAATAACTGTGCTTGAAGTGGGATCTGTACACAGCGACTGTTATGTCGCTTCAGCGCCATTAGACAAAGACTTAGTTCAGTTTTTAGTGATCAGATTGGCTGAGTGGTCTCATTGCGTAGATAAAATCTCAGCTCCTGAATGGGAGCATGGATTCAAATCACACATGTGACGAATTCCTATGAAAACATATTGGGTCTATAAAAGTGGGGGGAGGGTATAACTGCGAGCACAATACTTGTCATTCAGCTGTTTTTTTTTGTGACCACAGAATGTATGAGGATTCTTGTACTGGGATTATGAAAAGTATTTTTGTCCTTCCCTTTGTGGATTATTGTCTTATCTTACCTTCAGACGATGTTACATTTGTAGGATAACAGAAATATCATAGAATAGATATTTTACTGTTGTTCCCATATCTTTGAAATGTTTAGAGTTCCCTTGAAAGGTTTCTATAGCAACAACAAATAGATACGTAACTAGGAGATTGCCTAGGTTGTTAGCGCTAAGGAAAACTTGCAAATTATAAGTCCGATTAAATAATTAAAGTGATGTATTTGGAGCGTAATAAAATTAATTTAAACTGTGCTGAGTATAACGGCTAACAGTTCATTTATTTGGTTTAGCTCCACATTCAGAAAATAAAATAAAAAACTCCACTTCGCAGCAAAACCGCGAAGTTATTAAGAAACATAAAACACGATAAATATATATAAAAACTCTTCGGAAATACAATATGGCGACCGCGCAGTGACCTTACGTACTGCAGAATAAAGGAATTACTATGTAAACTTACGAATTGAGTAACTAGCAGAAAACCGAAGTTAAAGAAATGAAGAGAGGAGAATCTTTCGAAACAACTAGCGCTACTAGCAGCCGAACCTGAACCAGTCATAAATTGACAACATCTGCCGCGGATGCAACAAAAACAGCTGAGTGAAGTGAATGTTAAACCGCCAGCTACAAACATGGAGGAAGGAATTATATGGAGGAGAAGTGACGTTAAATCAGTGAAGCAAGCACTAAACTCTCCCGCATGGTGGCAGCACCGGCAGCGACCATATGGCGCTTCCCAACAATTAAGGTGTTCACATTGTGGTAGATGCAGTGATTATTTCATTTAGTATTGTGTATAAGTGTTTAAAAATGCCAGCTTGTGTTGCGTACGGTTGCACAAATAGGCCAGACAGGAAAGAACCTGGAATATCATTTCATAAGTAAGTTGAATTGTAATTATCGTTGTTGAAGTGAGCGGTAGACACCGCAAACTTTGCAGCACGTCTATAAATATTTAGTCATAGCTCTCAATGGGATGACTTTGTTCTCAAATTTTTCTTGGTGTAGTGTAGAAAATCAGCAAACTTGCTATTTTGCACATAATAGACTAGCATTATTTTTTAACGAGTGTTTAAAATGAGATTTAAAGGGGCGTGTTTTACTTCGCGATTCAGTGAATTTATTATTACGATTTCTTTCGTCACGTTGCTGATTATAATGACAATGGATGATGAAATTAACTGTTATGTGAGAAGCTGTGAGTTTTATTAATTTTTTAAATAGCTATTTCAGGCCATTGACTTAGGTTATTTTTTAAAGCTTCATATAAGACTTGTTTCTGTTTTTAAATACGTCTATACCTTTTTTTTTACCGATTTTGAAATCTTTCTCATCTATTTATGTCGAAACAGGTTCATGCAGAAATAAAAATGGGCTTCATAAATAAAGAAGTTATTGGCCTTTGAACAAAATCAATTTGGGGAATGTGTTTCTAATTTAGTCTCTTTTTTTTTTGTACAACATTCTCCCCCCCCCCCCCCCCCCGTATCTAAATCTAACTGAGAGATATTTTTTTTACAATTGTCCTAATAAGTAGGGCTGTGAAATTAGACAACACATCTTGATCAAGAGAATGTTCATTAAGGTGACTGAATAAACATTTTATTTCTGGTACCAGCCTACAAAATGTCTGGGTTGGTCATCCCTAGAGTGGGTCCTCTTACTTTTTTTCTGGTCTAGGACACATTTCAGACTAACCACAAGTGGTAGTAATAAAACTGAAATATCCATTCTGCATGTCAACCATGTAATCATTGTGGCTTTGACAGAATTAATTTTTGGTCCAGCCTGCATCCAAACCTAAACCCCTCATTTTGGATGTTGTATATCCCCCAAACTAAGCAAGATATCGAAAACATTTATTCTTTATTATCGAGTTTTTTCGTCGTGTTACATAAGAATCCATCATTAAATTTGACTTTTGCGAAATTTTTCTTCTGCATTTCAACTCAAGACACCTCACTTTTGAGACAGTATATCTCGAGAACTAGGTGAAATATCGAAAAATTTTACTCTTTATTTTTTATTTGTCTCGTCTTTCTAAATAAAAATTCATCATAAAATTTGACTTTGAATAATTTTTTCTTCTGAATTTCAACCAAAACCATTTCACATTTGAGACAGAATATCTCGAAAACTAAACAGGATATCAAAAAATTTTATTCTTCATTTTTTATTTGTCTCATCGAGTTACATAATAATCCATCACCAGATTGCGGCGTCACGTTTATCCTAGAGTCCCCTTGAGGTGTTTGTACATATTCCCCGTGTTTGTTGGGAAGCGGTCAAGCCCCCACCATTCCGGCCATGCCCCCCCCACTCCTCCGCCGGCCTGCTTCACTCCCATGCGTGGTAAGGGTCTCTTGCGTCGTCTCCATATTATTCCTTCCTCCATGGCTACAAAATACGAGAAAGCTAAGTGACTCTTTTCTGGACTCTATTATCTTTTTAAGGCCCTCGTAAACTATAAACTTGTTGGTTGTGACATGAGCGTTGTCTATGGCAGAAACGGCGTGCGTGTAGGATTGGTTACACGTTTTTAGGGAGTTAAACGTATCCTCAGTCTTTGTAAACATCTTCAGCTGGCGGGGCCTTTGCCTGTCTACCAAGCATACCATTCAGATAGTTAAAAATTCCATCGGCTGTCCTTGGTCCATTATATCCTTCAGTTCCATTACGTAAGGTGTAACTGCGGAAGCTACGCTAATGGCGCCGAATACAATCAGATTTTTCAACATTTTTCCTGATTTCAGACCACTTATAAAGCTATTTAGATTCTGGAAAAATAACCTGTATACCCTACAAACTATATATTTACTAAACAGAGTAGTCCCCAATAGCCAATAACTTTATATGGAATGGTATGCTGTGGTAACAGCTGAAGACTGCACATCTGACCAAGATTGCCAATATTGGTAAACACCAGCTTCCGCTTAATGATTATAAACTTTTACTATCAGTCAGGTTGAAACATTGCGGGCAGCAACATCAATCAGTACTATCTACAAGCGTTTTGTGGCGCTGAATAACAATAAAATGCCAACTATAACTTAACAATAATAGTAAATGTCAATATGACAGAGTATATATGTTCATACCTGTGCCCTGCACTGGTGTTAAATCTTTTCATTCACCTCAAACTAATTCATCAGTTTTCTGGGTTATAGGTTCGATACAACGTACTGTCCCTTCTTCTACAAATGCTTATAATAAGAAACTAGCTTCTCCCATCATTTGAACTCAGCCGTTAGCTATGTGTTTAAAAGGCTTTAGAGCTATGATATTGCACCTTCCTTTAATCTTACCCCGTCCTGGGTACGCAATTGTGTAGGAGTTACTGTTGTCCCTACCAATTACCTCAAATGGCCCTTCATATAAGAATTTAAATTTCTTAATCCGATTCTCTAATGCTGATGATTTATAATGTGTCTGAACGAGTACCAATTCACCCATTTTGTATATTGTTGGTTTTATACATGCATCATGGTCTTCCTTTCATCTTTGAGCGTTTTTCTTCAACTCCAAGGCTACTCTAATTTTGTCGGTATAATCACAATCAGTATTTGGGAATCGAACATACTCATATAAAATACAAGGTGGTTTTTTCTTAAACATAAGTTCAAAAGGTGTTAGAGAAGTCGAGTTGTGAGGGATTGTGTTAATGACATCTTCTATCGCGTTTAGTTCATAGGCCCATTTCGTATGGTTATTATAGCAATATGTTCTAAACCACCTCCCTAATTCCCTCATGACCCTTTCAACGGTATTACCTTGAGGATGGTAGAATGACATTTGAATAAATTCGATATACAAATTCCTAAAACATTCAGTCCTTACTTTGCTTAGGAACTGAGGTCCATTGTCGGTTAATAATCTTCTTGGCTGGCCCACACAAGAAATAAAGTGGTTGATCAACTGTAAGCTAATTGCTTTGGCCATAGCTGTCCTTAGAGGATATAGTCTTATATATTTCGATAAAACGTCCAGTATAACACAGATTTGGGTTACACCCATCCTCGACATTGGTAGTAGACCAAAAATGTCTAAATCAATTAGCTCGTCTGGTTTACTAGGCAATACACATTTCATTTCTCCAGCGCGCTTGACATTATCAGCCTTAACAATTTGCCATAATTCACAATTGGTAATAACTTTCTGAATGCGCCGAGCCATGTTTGGAAAGTACAATATTTCTTTCATAATTTTATAACATTTATTAGTGCCATAGTGACTGTAGCTAAAGTGGTGTTGTAGGATGAAATAAGTCACATACTTTTCAGGCACCCATACTTTCTACTCGTCACTGTCTTCATGATTTCTCTTGAACAAAACTCCATCGACTAATTAAGTAGTACATTTTCAATTTGCCGTGGATGTCTTTCCCTCGTAGTTTGTCAATAACTTCTTTTATTAAACTGTCCTTTTTCTGCTCTTCCTTCATGAATTGCAAGCAGTGTTTCACCTCCTTTTCCCCTAATACCTCTTTGATATAATAAATGTGTGTGTCTTTCATTCATATCTGTGTTGAATCAATTTCATCTAGTCCAAGGGGTATTCTCGACAAGGCGTCGGCCACCCTGTTTTCTCTAACTGATATATATTTGGTTCAAAAATCAAATTCTTGGAATAAGTCAATCTGCCATGGACTAGCTTACAGTGCATCAGAAAGCTTAGTGCTTTGTGGTCCGTGTAAATTATGATTTTTCTTCCAAGTAGCAAATACCTAAATTTCCGAAATGTCCAGACTGTTGCTAAGGCTTATTTCTGTGTGACACAGTAATTGCGTTCTGTCTTGTTTAATACCTGGCTTGCAAAGGCTATATGTCTTCGCTCTTAAGTTTCCACCTTCTTCAGCTTCTTGAAAAATTTCAGATCCAAGCCCATAATCAGAGCTAACTGTTGCTACACATATAGCTAGGTTCCAATTTTGAGCATATAAGTTTACCTTCCTAAGCAAGGTGTCTTTTACTTCTTGAAAGTCATGTTAAATTTTTCAGTCCAATGCCAGTGAGCATTTTTCTTATTTAATCTCTCAAAGTGTGGACTATTTAGTATTTGCCCTTTAATGTACTTTCTATAATAGTTGCAGAGGACTAGAAAACTTAATAATTGTTCTTTGTTCTTCGGCCTTGGGAAATCCCTTATTACATGAAGATTTTCAGCATTTAGAGCGATCCCACCAGGGGTAACTGTGTGACCCAGGAATTCAATTTTACTAGTCAAGAACACACATTTTTCAACCTTATTGTCATACCACCCTTTCTTAGAGCAGTTAATACCTCTCTCAAAGTTCGCCAATGTTCT
>JARYHS010008298.1:712778-743249 GCA_031002005.1 Vandiemenella viatica
ATAGAAATAATTTCTCAGAGGTGAGGCAACACCAGCAAGAACCACAAGTGCGTGATGACTATGATAAGGGAAGGAATGGAAGGGAGTTTTCACAACAAAATTTCAGAGGTAATGTACGTGGGTTGAGTAGAAGAGGAATGGCAGTAAGAAATTATGTACCACAGAGAATAGCTGACAGTGAGGAAGGTTCAGGTGAAGCTTGTATTAATAGACAAGAAGACGATAATGTCACAAAAAATTCAAAGTTTCCTTAGTTATGGTCAGGGCGGAGGCAAAGATAGAAAACGGAACCAATCATGAGAATATTATAACACCAGTTCGAAGTGTTTTTTTAATAATCCTTGTGAAGACTTAATTGAAGAAGAATTTCAAGGTGAAGAGCTAATTGTCAAAGCACCAGTTATAGTAGCATCGGTGTATGGAAAAGAGGTGGAAGTATTACTCGATTCAGGGGCGGAAATTTCCTGTATATTGAACGTTTCAATACCTTGCAAAGGAATCACAGATAAAAATTGAAACATTACCAGTTAGTGGCATGTCAGTAGTAACTGCAACAGGAGGAAGGAGTAAATGCATAAGGAAATAAATATTATTACAAGTAAAAGTGGGAGAAGTTGGTTTTGACTTTGGTGTTTTTGTACTACCTGGCGTTACGACTGACTGCATTCTTGGCATAGACAGGTTAAAGCGTTTTAAGGCCATCATGGATTTTGAACACGGATATCTTGAATTAGCGATGATTGATTAGATGATTGAAGATACCTATAGAAAATTTTTGGAACGAAAAACAGGAACCAACCGTCCGCGTCCTAACCTGGGGAAATGTTGCAGGTCTAACAAAGGAATATAAATTTCATGAGAAGTTAGTCAAGTTTGTAGTACGAGCTATACAACCAGAAATAGAGTCGAAATCAGAGGAGAAGAATTTCACCATAGGAAAGATTGTATTCATGATGAACATCGAAACATATTGAACGATATACTACATGAATTCAGTGATGTGTTTTATGATACCCTAGGTCTTGTGAAAGGTTATGAAAGTAATTTTAAAGTTAATTGCAAGACACCTTTTTACATTAAACCATATGTTATACAGGTTGTCAAGAGAAAACAAGCGGAGGGAATAAATTGACAGAATTATTAAATGGAAAGTTATAGAGAGGTCAAACAGTCCATTTAACAACCCACTGGTAGTTGTTAATAAAGCTGACCAATATGTTCGACTTGTTCTGGATGCAAGAACATTAAATACATTTCTAGTAACTGAGAGAGTGGATGAAATACTAGCAAAATCTTGGGGGTAAGAGATTCCTGACTTCATTAGATCTAACTGCGCCTTATTGGCAGATACCAATAGCAGAAACATCTCGGAAGAACACAGCTTTCTTGTACCAAGGGCGTAGCTATCATTTCTGAGTATTACTTTTTGATCTCAACAATGCAGTAGCAAACTTCATTCGGGAATTAGACTTAGTCTTAGGAAAAGACTTACTAAACAAAATAAATATATATGTAGATGATATATTAATTGCAAGCGAAACTATTGGAGAACATTGGCGAACTTTGAGAGAGGTATTAACTGCTCTAAGAAAGGGTGGTATGACAATAAGGTTGAAAAAATGTGTGTTCTTGACTAGTAAAATTGAATTCCTGGGTCACACAGTTACCCCTGGTGGGATCGCTATAAATGCTGAAAATCTTCAGGTAATAAGGGATTTCCCAAGGCCGAAGAACAAAGAACAATTATTAAGTTTTCTAGCCCTCTGCAACTATTATAGAAAGTACATTAAAGGGCAAATACTAAATAGTCCACACTAGAGATTAAATAAGAAAAATGCTCACTGGCATTGGACTGAAAAATTTAACATGACTTTCAAGAAGTAAAAGACACCGTGCTTAGGAAGGTAAACTTATATGCTCAAAATTGGAACCTACCTATATTTGTAGCAACAGATAGCTCTGATTATGGGCTTGGATCTGAAAATTTTCAAGAAGCTGAAGAAGGTGGAAACCTAGAGCGAAGACATCTAGCCTTTGCAAGCCGGGTATTAAACAAGACAGAACGCAATTACTGTGTCACACAGAAATAAGCCTTAGCAACAGTCTGGACATTTCGGAAATTTAGGTATTTGCTACTTGGAAGAAAAATCATAATTTACACGGACCACAAAGCACTATCCTTTCTGATGCACTGTAAGCTAGTCCATGGGAGATTGACTTATTCCAAGAATTTGATTTTGAAACCAAATATATATCAGTTAGAGAAAACATGGTGGCCGACGCCTTGTCGAGAATACCCCTTGGACTAGATGAAATTGATTCAACACAGATATGAATGAAAGACACACACATTTATTATATCAAAGAGGTATTAGGGGAAAAGGAGGTGAAACACTGCTTGCAATTCATGAAGGAAGAGCAGAAAAAGGACAGTTTAATAAAAGAAGTTATTGACAAACTACGAGGGAAAGACATCCACGGCAAATTGAAAATGTACTACTTAATTAGTCGATGGAGTTTTGTTCAAGAGAAATCGTGAAGACAGTGACGAGTAGAAAGTATGGGTGCCTGAAAAGTATGTGACTTATTTCATCCTACAACACCACTTTAGCTACAGTCACTATGGCACTAATAAATGTTATAAAATTATGAAAGAAATATTGTACTTTCCAAACATGGCTCGGCGCATTCAGAAAGTTATTACCAATTGTGAATTATGGCAAATTGTTAAGGCTGATAATGTCAAGCGCGCTGGAGAAATGAAATGTGTAGTGCCTAGTAAACCAGACGAGGTAATTGATTTAGACATTTATGGTCTACTACCAATGTCGAGGATGGGTGTAACCCAAATCTGTGTTATACTGGACGTTTTATCGAAATATATAAGACTATATCCTCTAAGGACAGCTATGGCCAAAGAAATTTGCTCAAAGTTGATCAACCACTATATTTCTTGTGTGGGCCAGCCAAGAAGATTATTAACCGACAATGGACATCAGTTACTAAGCAAAGTAAGGACTGAATGTTTTAGGAATTTGTATATCGAATTAATTAAAATGTCATTCTACCATCCTCAAGGTAATGCCGTTGAAAGGGTCATGAGGGAATTAGGGAGGTGGTTTAGAACATATTGCTATAATAACCATACAAAATGGGCCTATGAACTAAACGCGATAGAAGATGTCATTGACATAATCCCTCACAACTCGACTTCTCTAACACCTTTTGAACTTATGTTTAAGGAAAAACCACCTTGTATTTTATATGAGTATGTTCGATTCACAAATACTGATTGTGATTATACCGACAAAATTAGAGTAGCCTTGGAGTTGAAGAAAAACGCTCAAAGACGAAAGGAAGACCATGATGCATGTATAAAACCAACAATATACAAAATGGGTGAATTGGTACTCGTTCAGACACATTATAAATCATCAGCATTAGAGAATCAGATTAAGAAATTTAAATTCTTATATGAAGGGCCATTTGAGGTAATTGGTAGGGACAACAGTAACTCCTACACAATTGCGTACCCAGGACGGGGTAGGATTAAAGGAAGGTACAATATCATAGCTCTAAAGCCTTCTAAACACATAGCTAACGGCTGAGTTCAAATGATAGGGAGAAGCTAGTTTCTTATTATAAGCATTTGTAGAAGAAGGGACAGTACGTTGTATTGAACCTATAAACCAGAAAACTGATGAATTAGTTTGAGGTGAATGAAAAGATTTAACACCAGTGCAGGGCACAGGTGTGAACATATATACTCTGTCATATTGACATTTACTATTATTGTTAAGTTGTAGTTGGCATTTTATTGTTATTCAGCGCCACAAAACACTTGTAAATAGTACTGATTGATATTGCTGCCCGCAATGTTTCAACCTGACTGATAGTAAAAGTTTATAATCATGAAGTGGGAAGCTGATGTTTACCAATATTGGCGATCTTGGTCAGATGTGCAGTCTTCAGCTGTTACCACAGCATACCATTCCATATAAAGTTATTGGCTATTGGGACTACTCTGTTTAGTAAATATATAGATTTGTAGGGTATACAGGTTATTTTTCCAGAATCTAAATAGCTTTATAAGTGGTCTGAAATCAGGAAAATTAATCTGATTGTATTCGGCGCCATTAGCGTAGCTTCCGCAGTTACACCTTACGTAATGGAACTGAAGGATATAATGGACCAAGGGCAGCTGATGGAATTTTTAACTATTCCGAATGGTATGCTTGGTAGACAGGCAAAGGCCCTGCCAGCGGAAGATGTTTAAAAAGACTGAGGATACGTTTAACTCCCAAAAAACGTGCAACCAATCCTACACGCACACCGTTTCTGCCATAGACAACGCTCATGTCACAACCAACAAGTTTATAGTTTACGAGGGCCTTAAAAAGATAATAGAGTCTAGAAAAGAGTCACTTAGCTTTCTCGTATTTTGTAGCTGGCGGTTTAACATTCACTTCACTCAGCTGTTTTTTGTTGCATCCGCGGCAGATGTTTGTCAATTTATGACTGGTTCACGTTCGGCTGCTAGTAGCGCTAGTTGCTTCGAAAGATTCTCCTCTCTTCTTTTCTTTAACTTGGTTTTCTGCTAGTTACTCAACTCGTAAGTTTACATAGTAATTCCTTTATTCTGCAGTACGTAAGGTTACTGCGCGGTGCCATATTGTATTTCCGAAGAGTTTTTATTTATTATTTATCGTGCTTTTTTATGCTTCTTAATAACTTCGCGGTTTTGCTGCAAAGTGGAGCTATTTATTTTATTTTCTGAAAGTGGAGCTAAACCAAATAAATGACCTGTTAGCCAGTTACACTCAGCACAGTTTAAAATTAATTCTATTACGCTCCAAATACATCACTTTAATTATTTAATCGGACTTATTTGCAAGTTTTCCTTAGCGCTAACAACCTAGGCAATCTCCTAGTTACGTATCTATTTGTTGTTGCTATAGAAACCTTTCAAGGGAACTCTAAATGATTCAAAGATATAGGAACAACAATAAAATATCTATTCTATGATATTTCCGTTATCATACAAACGTAACATCGTCTGAAGGTAAAATAAGACAATAATCCACAAAGGGAAGGACAAAAATACTTTTCATATTCCCAGTACAAGAATCCTCATACATTCTGTGGTCACAAAAAACAGCTGAAGAATCTGAATGACAAATATTGTGCTCTCAGTTATACCCTCCCCCACTTTTATAGACCCAATATGTTTTCATAGGAATTCGTCACATGTGTGATTTGAATCCATGCTCCCATTCAGGAGCTGAGATTTTATCTAGGCAATTAGACCACTCAGCCAACCTGATCACTAAAGACTGAACTAAGTCTTTGTCTAATGGCGCTGAAGAGACATAAGAGTCGCTGTGTACAGATCCCACTTCAAGCACAGTTATTATTGTGTTATCCATAAAATAAAAAAAAAAAAACGTTTATCTTCTTTTATAGAGAATAAGTATGTGCCATAAGTCAAGTTCCTAAAAATTTAGGATTTTCTCGTTTGAACACTCAGTCTCTATAGATCAACCTAGTTGTTTCTATCGTAATAAAATGCAAAAGATTGTATATATCCAATTTGGAGTCAGGATATAGTGATAAAAATTATAAGCCAGTGAACTTATCTATTCCACTAAAAAAATAATGTCCAGCGACGATTTTAATTGTTGATCAGTAAGAAAGTAATGTTATATTCCTTGACATGTTCAATTAATTTGACACGAGGAAGAGAATTAATACTGCCAGAGCAATGTGCAAAAACTATAATGTATTTAAGGAACCAACTGTCACGGTGTATCAAAAACAAGTGAAATTAATATTGTATAGTAAAAACTAACTTTATACGGCTTTATTAATAAAACAGAAGTATATACTATATTGAATGGTCTTGTGACTAAAATTGTTGAAAACATGGCTGGGATTTTAATCTGCTCTACTATTTGAAGTATGCTGCTATCAAAGAACTTTTTTAAAAAAAAAAAATAAACTAATGATACAGTACTTTAAAATTTCTTTAGACTTTAGTCTCATCGGCAATGATGTATATAGAGCTGAGATAACATTATCACAGTTTTTTCTATGCTTGAAGTTACTTTGTATACAATTCTACCAACAAGACACAGTGAAGCATTCACAGATGTATCATGGTGGTTGAACTGTGCACTATTAGAGTGAGGCACTTTAGGCTCACCTGACAAAATGAGGAAAATATAAGTGCAGTACTTTGTGGGTGAAAAAAATAATATAGTCCGCAATCAAAAGGTTGGTTTTTATCCCATTCCTCAGATGTAAGATGGTCTGTTCCTTTGCTCTGGGACAGTCATATACTGTTTAATTTAACTAAAACTGCAATGGAGAGCATGCTCCAGTGGCAATTTCTCTACACACCCATCTTTCCCCTTTCCTGCACACACCTACCTTTGGCCTCCACAAATTTCAACTTTAAATTCTTTCAACGGATAAATTATTCATCATTTCTCTCGGTAACTTATCCCAATCCCTGACCATTTTACATACAAAAAAAAAAAAAAAGAACAGAATTTTCATATACCTATGCCTGAAATCAAGTGCCAACTTGTAGTCATGGTCATCTTTTCCCTTCCATGCATTACTTTTAATTCTTACACTAATATCGCTCCATGTTTCATCACCATTATACGCCTTGTAAACTTCCATGTCCCTCTTCACTCTCCTACTGTCTTCCATTTTAGCTCTTTTATCATATCTGTTACTGATTGAGTTCTGTGATAATTTTCAGAAACAAATCTAGCAGCCCTTTTCAACTCCTATATTTGATACTCAAACTGTGGGACCCATACTACACTACCATATTCAAGCAATGGTCTGAAGAATGTTTTATGACCCAGTTCCTTTACTTCTCTCATACATCCCCTCATCACTCTCTTCTACAAATGCAGAATTTGAAACCTTTTCCTACTATCTGTCCAATGTGTCCTATCCAGCTAAGCTTGTTATCAAAAGTAATGCCAAGATTTTACATTTCAAGTTTTCAAAAAGCAATACATTTCCCCGCATTGTAATCACAATCAACCTTCAGTTTTTTTTTATATGTGTATCTAGTAAACTGACTCTTCTTTGCAATTATTTCAGCCCACGTTTACCAACCCAGCTAGATTACCAGTCCAGGTCACCCTGCAACTGTCTACAGTCTTCTACCATTTTAATCCTATTGTACAGCACTATGTCATCTACTAACAATCTAATTTTGGTCAGTAAACCATAAATACAATACTCATTAGAATAATGAATAGCAATGGTCCCAATACGCTACCAGATGGCACTGCAATTTTTACTTCCACTTCTTTGGATACTGCATTTCCAACCTTAAGTTTTTGTTTTCTACCGTTTAAAAGTTCTTCTATTCATCAGATCACTTTCTCATCCACTCGAATAGATTTATCTTATTTATTACCATTTCATGGATTCACTCTGTCAAAAGACTTTGAAAGATCTAGTACTGTACTATCAATTTAGCTTCCCTTGTCCATTTCAACTGAAATATCTTGATATATCCCACCAACTGAGATTTACATGAATGTCCTTGCCTAAACCATGTTGCCTACTTGAAAAACACTTACTCCCCTCACATATGTTTCTGATGTGGTTGCATATCAATTTCTCTATTAATTTACCTACCACTATGTCAAGCTGATTGGCCTATAATTCTGCTGTCTGATAATTATTTATGTTCTCTTTTTACCAACTTGTTTAACCGCCTCACTCCCTACAGTTTAATGTAGAATCCAGATCATGAAACAACCTGGCTAGCTCATATGATCAAACAACCATTAAAACTTCTGGCACCACTGGGATCTGAACCTGCTAACATACCCAGAAACTTTTCATAGCAAGCGTCTAAACCATTGAACTACCAGATAGTTCTATTTCAGGGAGATTAGTGGTTTATAATTTTTGAGTGGCAGTTGTCGTTTTAATCCTTTAAATCATTATGGGAACTTGTGTTACCATACAACATAATTATATCCTGATAATTTTATAGTAATAGAACCAAGCAGGGATAGTCAGAGCCTTTAAGTGAAGAAACTAGAAGTATTATATCAAGTGCCCCTTTTTTCGCTTATGACCTTATGTGTAGTCAACATTGAGGTCATTAATGGCAGGGAAGGACTGGGGGAAGGAATGGGATGGAATTTGGTAATGGGCTTTTGAAGGAACCAACCTGACATTTGCCTGGATTGATTTTGGGAAACCACGGAAAACCAAATTTTTGATGGCTGGATATGGATTTGAACCTGAACCACCTACAACACAAGGCCACAGCATTACCGGTCACCCACCACACTCAGATATATATATCAAGTATATAACCCTTGCATCCTGTTTTCTGAAATGATTTGCCCCAACTACATATCCGCAGAAGCTAGGACTGAATACTGATACAACTTTGGAAATAGGATATCAGTTCTGATTTACAGGTGCCTGACTATCTATCCCATGATTATGTTGTGATATCATCAAATGATGTTACAAAAACAGCTTTGTATAGAAACATTGAAATTCTTCCATATACCATCATCAGGTACTGAACCGATTGTGATACTCTCCTGAAGACCTGCTATAGATATCAACTGAAAGAGTACAAATGGTAATAAATATAATAAATAGCAAGTAATATCTTCACCAGGTTTAAAAAAGGTGCTGTGAGCAAGCTCTAATACCTATTAATTTATGACTAAGTACAAAAAGGTGATAAATAACTGGATTATATTTGACGAGGTACCAAAAATTAACTGGAATAGAACTGACATGGGCAGACTTGTATAGTACATGTTTCTGCTGCCAGGTGGTTATAGCGAAACTAATTGCCAGTTCAATGCCACCTGTGGTGTTGACCTGGCTTGTTCAATTAATATGCAGATATGCAGTGATTGTTTTTGCTAGCTATGTTTTGTTATTGTTTCATTTTTGATGATGGCAAGTTGAATTGAGAATTATCCAGCTGTGAAAAATTGTTTTCTACTCAGTAAAAACACTGCTGAAACTGTTTTAGTGTTGAAAACAGCTTACAAAGATGACGCTATGGGGAAAACTTAAATTTATTAGTGGTTCGCTCGGTGTAAAAATAGTGATATGTTGATTGATGAAAAACTTCATCCATCACCTGCCCGAATCCACGAAAATGAAAAAAAAATTCGAGAGCTTGTATTCTCAGGCCGTCGAAAGACAATTTATCAACTATGAGAGATTGGTGGTTTATCTGTGAGATCAGTTCAGCGAATTTTACAGAAGATTTTAGAATTAAAAGTGTTGCTGTCAAGTTTTTTCAATCAAAAGTACGTTGAGTTGAAACATGTTCTACTTTGAAACAACAGCTTCAAATTGATCAAGATTTTCTGTCAAAGGTCACTTACTGGTGATGGGTCATGGTCACATGGTTACAATCCAGAAAAAAGGCAACTAGTCAAGCCAATGGAAGACATCATTGTTGCCCAATCCAAAAAAAATATCATCAAGTCAACTCAAACATCAAAATAATGCTCATTTGCTTTTTTGATGCCATTCATTCAGAGTTTGTTCCCCTACATTCAGACCATCAATCAACCCTTTTATTTGCATGTTTTAAGAAGCATTATGCAGCAATATTCATCGAAAAAAGACCTGATTGTGGCAGACAGGAGGAGGACAAGGCATTAAAATAGGATCAACTAATAATTTTTAGTACAAATTATCAGCAGCATCTGGCGTCGAAGCTGTGTTCAGTGGCTTCCATTGATTAAACTGCAATGAGTTGATCCAACCCTTTCTGTGCTACCTATTGGAATGTAAGGGCACCCCAGGGTATCAAACAGTGGATTAGAACAAGCAGTAGTACCACTGAATTAAAGTTTATAAGTGCAAACCTAACAATTAATTGGATTCCCAGTTACTACCATACAAACATCATATTTTGCATAAGGGAATGGTAGGGAATATAGTAATGTGCCTGTAAAGAAACCATCCTGGCATTCAACTGGAGTGATTTGGGGAAACCATAAATCCAGATTATGGGTGGATATTTGAACCTGCGTCCTCCCAAATCCAAGACCAGAGCATTACTGCTCACACATGACACTCAGTATAGAAACAATGGCTTAAATAATTCACTATATATTAAATATGATGAAGTTTTTATTTATGTTGGTTTTGTAGTGGTTTTTGCTGTATTTGGATGATATTGATTTTCAATATACAAATAGTTCTTCTGGAGTATTAATATTTTGTCTGTAATAATAAATTTTAGTTTTCTTAAAAACTACTAACATTACATGTCTATTAAATATAATAAGATTCCAATAAGAAAAATCTGAAGAATTGGTAGGAGCAAGTGCAAAAATATTAGATAACATTGCACCTTCACATAATAGAATCTTTTAAAAATATATATCAGAATGGCTTTTCCTGTTATGTTTGCTTAATGCACTATATTCCATAAACAGTCTCCCATCACAGTCCCAACATCCCTGACACCTTCTTTCTAACCAGAGAATGTACTGGTGAAAGTTTTCACCATGTTCCACATTTAAATCTTATGAATTTGGCTTAATAAATTCAAAACAAGAAAACAAGTAATGCATATCTATAGACATTCTGCAACCAAGAATGTAACTGTGCATCACATTTTCTATCAGTTGTATGTAACTCTCATTTGTGTTGTTACATAGGAACTGTTCCAAAAAAATTGTCAATGCAATGGAATAAGTATGACACGCCTCACCAAACTTGTGCCAAACACAATTTTATGTTTCACTTGTTAAGATACAATGTAATATCCACAAACACTACAAAACATATCAGCTGGCAATTTAAAATTTCAAGAAGGTAACATTTTACTTTAAAAGAGAACAAATAACTTTACTTATAACCTCAGAACTGCACCTGCACTCATAAGAACAGAAAGAGGACAAATTGTGAAAAACATACATGGTCTATAAAAAAAATTGTAGGGCTGATTTAAAAAAATATATATATTTATTCAAGATATGTTTATAATTCTTTAATCCTCTTCAAAATAGCACCCTTGGGCAGCTACACATTTAGAATTACACTGCTGCCATTGGCCAGTCGCCTTCAGTCAGAGTCGGGGACATTTTTGAGAGCCCTCATCAATGCTGCTTGAATATCCTGAATCGAGTCAAACCACTGTCCCTTCAGCTGCCTTTTCATCTGTGGGAATAAAAAGAAGTCAGTTGGAGCCAGACATGGGACTGTAGGTGGGGTGCAGCAACGTGACAATGCCAAATCGGGCCAACAGTTGTCTTCCACGTCCTCCCAAGAAATGAAGGCTCGCATGAGCAAATCAAAGATCAAGACAATGCTGATCGTGTTTTTTGACCGCCAGCGGGGTGATTCATAAGTATATTCGTTTCCCCTAGGGGAAACTGTCAATTCGAACTTTTACAAGTGCTGAGACCGAGTGAATCACGTCCGACCAGTCATCTCCGGCAACTGGACTCTGCATCACGACAATGGACCGTGCCAAGGTGCACCGTCATGAGACAACTGTTGGCCTGATTCAACATTGCCCTGTTGCTGCACCCTGCCTATAGTCCTGATCTGGCTCCATCTTACTTTTTTTACTCACACGGATGAAAAGGCAGCTGAAGGGACAGCAGTTTGATTCGATTCAGGATGTTAAAGCAGCATTGATGAGGGCTCTCAACAGCATCCCCGAATCTGAATTCCAGAAGGCGTACAGCCAATGGCAGCTGCGTAATTCTAAGTGGGTAGCTGCCCAAGGGTGCTATTTCGAAGACAATTCAGGAATTGTAAACATAATTAATAAAAAAATTAACAAAAAATCAGTCCTACTACTTTTGGTATAGACCTTGTATATCAATTTAAGTGTTTGGTATGTTATGGAAGTTTATATATTTAAGCTTCTCATCATTATAATGATATATAGACTTTTGAAACGTCAGATTATAGCCATCTACTGGTATCATTTGAAACAACTACAATTGCTGGAAAAACAATTAATTTAAATATAAAATTACTGAAAACCAATAAAATTTCAAGAACAATTGACTTCTGGAAATAAATTACTAGTATATTCGCATTCAGCACATAATTTTTATACAATACACTACTAAGAAATAAATATAAAAAAACTTTTTAATTGCCATTACACTGTCTTTGTTATCTTCAGTCAATTTTTGTTTATATTATGAATTGTTTAGTCAGACAGTGGGTTCACTGCCCCCCTGCAGTACCTGTATCGCCACTGACTGCTGTTAGCCTCACAGGTGTAACCCACCCTGCACCCGCCGAGCAGTCACATACCCATCTGTGACATCACTTCCCCCACCCAGGGCCAGCGCTAGGGTTCTCGGGTACAATGTAAGCATTCTTAGGACCCCTTGGCAAAATTATTCCTTTAAACTTTGTTTTTTATAGATGAAGTCACAAATTTGTAATGCAAAACAGTCAAATAATGTCAGTTTTTTTATAATATTTTTGATGTTTGATTTCTATTGAGACAGTATTCCGGCCCTTTGCCCCCTTGTCATACAGAGCTGTAAACTGGTACACAGACAAACAGTTACCCACAAATTATAACAAAACTCTGAAACTGGTAAATTTTTGTGTATTTACAAAAAACAAAAATCGTTTTCAATCCTAATATCTTTACAAGCCTCACATTTTCATTATAAGATTGAACTTAACAAGAAAAACAAATCTGTTAAATTTATTTCAGTTCTCTCCTTACTTTGAAAGTCAGGGAAATTCAAAAATATTAACCGACTATGATACACCATCAAAATAATTCAAATATACTTCCCGTAGGCCTAGAGATAGGTAGTTAGGTACACATATATAGATAATTTCATACCCAGATCACCTAAAAAGGCCAAAATCGGTAATTATTCACAGTATTTATTCAATGCCATATCAAATGTGAAACATTTCAGTGCACTGCGTTGAACAAGTTTTTGTTATGTTTAAAGATCAGTAAGCTTATCTAACTCAAAAAATTTATATTATTCCTATGCTTAGTTTGCAAGCTAATCAAAATTTGTTTATGATGGCAGTTAAATCTACAACATCCAGCATTACTCAGCCAAGACACATATTCATTGTTCATAAATACAGAGCGCTTTGTTGGTACTGGGTCACATATGTACTGCTCAGATTAATTGTGATATGTCCCAAGGGTTCTCAAATGGATCTGTCATATTTGAGTGACAACACAGATTAACTATTAACATAAATCAAATCCCACAACAATCAACAAAAATAACCTCTTGTAAAAATAGGACTAAGTGTTGAGGTTGTTTAGTGACAAAAAATTATGAGATCTTGCTCTGAGCCAAGTCCTATATACTCTGCAGTGTGTGATCAATATGATTTATATAACTAGAAAGGTTTCCCTTGTAAGATCATTCATTTAAAAACAGGTGACTTGGCCATTATGAGTGACATATTTTACTAAACTAGCTTTTAAAATTTCTACCTACTATAAAAGCATGAACTATGATACCTTATTAATTACTACAAATACACAAAAACCAAGATTTTCCTCACACCTCTTTCACGTTTGAGAAGTCTCAGTGATAACTGTGTAGGGAAATGATGCAAGATTATATTTATATGCAATGATAATATATACTGACAAATCATCAAAGTTCTATTACTATTACAATTACTCCGCGATTCACTAAAAGTGTTTGGCGGAGGGTGCATTGCACCTATCACGAAAGGTAATGGTTTGGAAGGGATATACGGGATATGGCAGGTGGCGCCCATGGGCTATTGTGAGGAACCATCCCAGCATTCGCCTGGAACGATCTAGGGAAACCATGGAAAACCCAGATCAGGATGGCCGGAGTGCTTTATCGGAAGCTACTCCTGTCCGATTTTGTGTTTACTCGCCCGGTAAATCCATTCTATTCCATTCCCGTAATCGCTCGTGGAAAAAATGAGTAGAGAAATGAATCGGTTCTGGCCCTGATTTCTCTTATCTTATTTTCGCGGTCATTCCGAGATATGAATGTTGCTGGTAGCAATATTTGTTTGCTGTCATTCCGAAATACGTCAGTCGAGAATTTTTCAATTAGCTTCCGTCGAGAGCAATGCCTTCGGTGCTCCAGGTCTTCCCAACCTAACTCCCTCAACATGGCACTTACGCTTTCCCTCCAACTATATATACCTGTCACGAATCGGGCGGCTCTTCTTTGGACCATCTCTAATGCCTCCATTAATCCCTTTTGATGGGGATCCCATACAGAGCAACAATATTCCAAGTGAGGCCTCACTAGTGACTTGTACGCAATCGATTTAACTTCCGGAGTGCATTGTTTTAAATTACGACCTAGAAATCGAAGCATACGATTTGCTTTCCCAATTACATTCTCGATATGCTCATTCCACGACAAATTATTACGAATTGTTACCCCTAGGTATTTAGCGGAATCTACCGTTCTAAGGACAGTGCCATTAATTGTATATTCAAAGCTAAATGGTGTCACCTTTTTACTTAACACGCATGACTTGGCACTTTTTAGCGTTTAACTCCAACTGCCAATCTTTACACCACACAATTATTTTCATAATATCGTCTTGTAACAAAGCGCAGTCGTCCTGGGTTGTGATTTCACGATAAATAATAGCATCATCGGCAAATAATCTTTTCATTCCCCTTATTATGTCGCACAAATCATTAATGTATATGAGAAACAACAGAGGTCCTATCACGCTTCCTTGGGGAACCCCGGACCTCACTTCGGCAAGTGATGAACGCTCACCGTCGAGAACTACACACTGTGTTCTGTCCTTCAAAAAGTCTGCAACCCAATCACATATTTGTCTAGATATACCATAACCGCGAAGTTTCCTAAGTAACCTAGTGTGAGGCACAGTGTCGAAAGCTTTTTTGAAGTCTAATAAAATTAAATCAACCTGGGATTGCTCATCTATAATACGGCTCAAGTCGTGAATTAAGAGGGCAAGTTGTGTTTCGCAGCATCGGCCTTTTCTGAATCCATGTTGATTTGGGTTTAAAAGCTCATCTTCATCCAAAAACCTCATGACATTTGAATAGATGATGTGTTCTAAAATCCTGCAAAATATTGAGGTTAACGAGATCGGCCTATAATTTTGAGGATCGTTAACATTCCCACTTTTGAACACTGGACTTACGATGGCGGTCTTCCATTCGGCTGGTATTTTTCCTTGATCCAAGGAGGCGGTATATAATTTCATCAAATACAGCGCAATTTCCTTTGCGTACCTAGAGTAGAATCTTGTAGGAATACCGTCTGGTCCTGGAGCCTTATTGGGATTTACATTCATAAGCAGTTTAGTTATTCCCTCGACATCGAGAACGAGATCATTCATAATTTTGTTGGTTCGATTGTTAAATATCGGAATCTCCTCCGAGTTTTCTGACAGTGAAAGATTTTTTAAATACATTATTCAAAATTTCTGCTTTCTCGACGCTAGTTTCTGATAATTCCCCATTTTCATTAATCAACAACGGCATGACCTTACGAGAGCCTCTTATTAATTTGACATATGACCAGAACTTTTTTGGATTAGTAATCAGATCTTCGGATAAATTTCTGGCTTGGAATTCTTTAAACGCATCACGCATTGCCTTACGCACGTCCGCTCGCAAGTGGACTAATTTAGCGCGATCAGATGAGTCCCCCATTTCTTTACCGTCGCATGTAAACGCCTTTGCTTCCTGAGCAAACGTTTCACTTCCCTATTGAACCACGGGAAGTTCTTACTAACCTTAATAAACTTCTTGGGAACAAATTGATTTAAGCCGGTCCATATTATTTCTTTTAAATTAAACCAAAGTTTCTCAACATTTGTATTAAGCGTGTACGTTTCAAAATTTTTCGCCAAATGATCGACCATAAACACATCATTTGCCTTATCGAAACAATATACGAGTTTGTCTTTATCATGCTTCAAATTCAGCCTAGATTTTAAAGTTACAACAATCGCCTTGTGATCACTTATACCGTCTTCTATACAAACTTTATCTACAATATCCGGATTGTTAGTAAGAAAAAGATCCAAAATGGACGAGGAATCTTTCAAGAGAGGAGGGAACAGCAATAAAAAACACTGTACTTATACATAAAACACAATATTTTAGTCTATGCCCTTCTTGTAGTAAAATTTAATCTTGGATACTATGTTTCTGTTAAATGAAAGTTTTATTGTCCCACACATTTCTTGGGACTGGGTGGAATATTTTTTTTCCCTTGTCATAATAATAGGTTGAAAATAGAAACTATCAAATAAGATTTTTGATCTGATCAGTTATTTGCCATGAAATGACATTACAATTAGTATCTTGCTATAAAAAAAGTGTTATCTCGAGCATTTTTGCTTCATATATGGTATGTTTATGGGCTCAGATATGAGGATTGCCATGACTTCATTGCAATAAAACTGTGAGCAATGTCACACAGCATAAAGACAAATCACATACCCATATTCAAGTCATGACCTCTGGGCATTGCAAAGGATATTATGGAAGTAACTTTTATTCCTCATAGGAAGAGGTGAAGGCAGCCTATTAAGTTTTTAAATGTGGAGCTACTTCACTAGGAATGGATGCCTCTGACAGAAAAGCCATGGTCATATGCTTCCCTTTTTACTTTTTTTTCTCTTTTTAAAAAAATATTAAAGGAGCAAAGGAAAAACGTTGGAATCAGATATTTCTATCGAGAAAGACTGATGCGAATAACAATAATGAACCAGACAATAAAAGGCTAAATGATTTCATACAAACATCAATGTAATATCAAATACCTGTATGCTGGGAAAAATAAACTGTTAAAATAATTTAAAGAAAAAAAAACATAGACTCACAAAAAGCGGACAATCTACGTAATGTTTTACGGGATACGTTTCCACTAAATACAACAAAAGTTTCAATCATTATATCATATAATTGAAAAAATCTATTAAACTTAAAGATTCCACCTTTTTTGCTTATAGCTTGAAGCCTCACAGAAGTTGAGGTAATTAGTGGTGGGAAAGGACTGGGAGCGAGAAACAGGAAGGAATTGGGCCATAGCCAATGTAAAGGAATCATCCCAGTCTTCATCTGAGGTGACCTGGAGAAACCAGAAAACCCAAAACTGAATGGCAGCAAAGGGATTCGAGCCCACGACCTCCAAAGTGTGAGGCCAGATTGTTACTACTCACCCACCATACTTGGTGTAATTCTACCTTAGTTAACAAAGTAAATGTTTACTCTCCCTCTTGGCCATTACTACTTATATATGAGATAAATGTAAATTAATATGTAACAAAAATATTTGCTGTAAAGCAAGTTAATTTTTTTAATGATGCTATAAAATTTAATTACTTAGCTTCATTTGCGCCCAGAACAATATAAAACTGTAATATTCAATATAGGAGACATGCTATGTTAATACTGTGTTTTATAAGCAACAGATAAATTATTCACCATAGAAAAATGACATATGTTGAGCACAATAATCTACATTTAATACTGTAGTAACACTTGATTAGATTTTAAAGTAACATAATTTTCTACAACAGAAGTTTACTGTTTAATAACAAGGAAACACCTTACCTATCAGGAACAGGTTCCAATTCTGAATTCTCTTGTTCAGCATTTTTCAGCATATTCTAAAAAACAGTAAATAATGGAAATACAATATAATTTGCAATATACCTAGAATTAAGAAAGGGAAATGAACAATATTCATGCAGGAAATGAAACACCAATACAAATATGAAAATATTTTTTTTTATTGTTTGATGACATCAAATCTGCAAACGGCTATAAAAAAAAGCTCTTACTGTTTACTCATGTAGCCTTTTTATATTATAAAATCCAATGCAAATTATATCTACACTAGGAATGATTTTTTTTTTTTTTTTTTTTTGTAATATACGGGGTACTTCAGGACGAATGGTTAATAATGAAGGAGGTGGAAGTTTATACAAATATGTGTCCAATTTTCATTCATACAAGTGCTGCAACGTTATGCATACAAGTAAACACAAGCGACAAATTAGTCCCTCACATTTGTAAACACAGCAACCCTCATAAAAAGACACCAATGCGCACTCTGAAGACCTACACTCACTTGTTGTGAAAAGATTCAAAGTATATTGAAGTTGATGATGGGATTTTAAATGTTTATTTTAAACATTTATGTGGGATTTGCATTAATAAAGTGCTTCAAAAAGTTATTTTGTGTGATCTTGATCAATTTCAGAGGTTTATTTTAAGCATAACATTCCAGCACCAGTACTTCCAAAACGCATGGAAATCAGATACACATTTATATGAACCTTTTTACTCAATATTGTTCATACCACTTCCTTCGTCATGAATCACCTGGTGTATATATATATATATATATATATAAAACATCAAGGAATAAAGAAAATGGTAATAGCATTTATCAAGTGATTTTGGGGAACCATGGAAAACCAGAATCTGGATGTCAGGTCCTAGAATGTACCAAATATCATTCTGAATGACTGCATCAACATTACTGCTCACCAACCAGTCTCACTCAATCTGTTTGGAAATTTCATTTAGCAATTCCTCTGGTATCAAACTGTGAAGCCATCACCAAGTAACATTGCAAACCCACACACAAGTCTTACCACAAATCATCTGAATATGATATTAGCAATATTGTCACTGTGCTAGTACAGATATTTATGGTGAGGATAACATAAGAGTTTAGACAGTAGAGGCCACTGGTATACAGCACTAACTATGCAATACAGAGACGTCCTCATTTTATCATTGGTCTGTTACCAGCATTTACATTTTTTAGTTCATGAAGTTTGGATATCTTGGAATGTCAGAAATTGGATGTATTTGTCCTTGCATTTAGCTATCGTACAAGTTAATTACAAGGTGATTGGAATAAGTGATTGGACAAATGGTATGGTATGGTATGGTATGATATTAATATTAAAATGAATTAATTAAGTAACAACTAGTTTTGAAAGAGTAGCTAACTTTAGTTATTTCATAAATAGCCTGGAAGTGACTATTATTAGGCATATGCAATGAGAAACAATGTGAAGCTAAAGGCAGAGCGTTATTGATCTTTCACAGAAAATAGTGTTGTTTGATTGATAAGTTATCATTCACAGCTAGCAGTGTAGCTGGCTTCACATTCAGTAGAGAATCACTGACTCAGCACAATAGCTCGCAAGGCATGTTAGTGTCTCTGTACTTGAGAATTGAGAGGAAACTCTACTGGGACAAATTACAACAAGAAATCGTACAGATGAAGTAACTGTATTTTTGAAAGAATATCGTGAAAGAAAATATGGAACTTTATGTCTGCTACATTAATTAAAAGTCAATGGCCTATCATAAATACCATCTTTAGTGAGAGTGGAGATATACCCTTGCAGGTCAATCTGATGCAATTTTCACAAGTTTACAGAGAGAAGTTTTAATAAAGAAGCAGCGATTTTACAAAAGAGTAGGTAATCAGATCAATGTGTTTTCATAACTCCTATGCAAACACTATGTTCTGTTAAACTGTACGCAGAATTGTAAGGAGAAAAAGCATTGATTTTTACAACAACAAAAAAATTAGGTGAAGTTAATATCACCTACGAGCCAGTCAGATAGTGATAAGAGTTAGTGTGACCTCAGACTATTCCTACCAACTGAAAATTACCAAAATATACTAACATCTCACAGCCTCAACAATATAGTAAAATGTACCGATACAACTTGTGGAATTAATGTAAATCACCACTCAAACTGCAAGTGGTGAAACAAACTACTGTCATTATGAAACAGAATCAATCCATAATTAATACACCTTGGCCTATGATTATGGCTCAACTACAATAATTAATTGCACAATACTAATTGCAATGTTCACCCATATAACAGAAATGATACTTCTACATTAAATACTCAGATATATCTCAACAGAAATATTTGATTATTAATTTTTTACTTCATTATCTACAGTTATTACTAGCAACTAATTAAAGATCAAGAATTTAATAGGAGCACCACAACTATGTTATTTGAAACAAATCTCAACTCAGTGTTTTAGAAAGATACCTACAATACATCACAGATGAACACACCACTTCCTACTACAACACATTTAAATTTGTGTTTAGCAACAAGAGGACACTAACAAACTGAAATCTATCTGTGTGGCTTACACTGGAAAGTGTCTCACTTTTACAAATAAAAATATCAGTGAGTGACATTCTATTGACTAGCAAAATTGACTACAGAATACATGTTGACTAGGCTTCAAGAATTCCATTTTTAAGAAATTTTAACTGAAAGTGGGAAGTGAGATATTCAAGAAAGTAAGTTTCAAACTACTACATATTGGGGTTCTTCAACAGTTCGAGTCATGTGCTACATTTTCAGACAAACATTAATCAACACAGACAAAAGAGTTGACAGAAATCTCTATAAATACCTCGTAAATGGCATATCAATAAGAAATTCCAGTGCCGGTAATAATTTTCATAAAAAAAGTGAATTTGTGCAGTAATTATTGTAAATAGAGCTGTGTCACTTCAGCTTAGCCTACCGATTTATCACAGTGAAACACTAGTAAACAACGTTTTTTGTTTCTGAAAACAAATTTGCTCATATTTTTTCAGAATATCAAACACAAAGTATTTAAAGATATCGCAACAACATGTGGTCGACTAAAACAGTGAGCAAAATGTGTTATTTCTTTAACGACAAAATCGAAAAGCAGGAGATTGAAAGGTGTTTCTTGTTGTTATTGGACATTAAGCTCTACTGTACGACTCCGTAAGCAACTTTAAGTTATGAACCTACCTCTTCTAGAATATATACAGCATTTATCGGCTCCATATCACCTCATTCAGTCGTCTCGAGAGAGTAAAAACCAATACAACTTTACAGCAAAATAACCATGCTCCATGAGAACAGCTGATAGTGTAAATTACAGAGATACTTAATGTTCTAGGGTAATAATTACACTCTCAATATCTGCGCCTCAAAAACTTGGAAACTATCTAAATTTAAAAATTGTTTCTAGCAGTTCCATACTCCATCAACATATAAAATTTATAGATACAGTAAGAATTTACTTTTTTAAGTAATCCACATTTTGGAAACGTCAGTAGGGTCAAAAATATAGATTTGTGAAAATCCACGTTACTTCTCAATATCTTTACCCATTTACTTCATACTTAACTTACAACTTTAATTTAATTTAATTGCAATAGAGCGCACGCTCCGGTGGCTATTTCCCTACACTCCTTTTCCCCTTTTCCTGCACCTACCTACATTTGCCTTCTACAAATTTAAACTTTTTTTTTTTTTTTTTTTTTTTTTTTTTTTTTTTTGTAAGTTATTCATCATTTCTTTTTATAACTTATTCCAGTGACCGACGTCCTTACCCAAAAAAAAAAAAGAGAGAAACTTCCTACAACCTTGTGTCTGAAATCGAGTGTCAGCTTGTAGTCATAGCAATATTTTCCCTTCCATTCATTATTTTTAATTCTTATTTATTTACAATTATTACAATTCATACATCATATTAAACGTACAACAGAAAAACAAACATAAACAAAGTGTTAATTAAATGAAGTCATTCATGAGAAAATATTACAATCTTTTTCCTCTAACCATTTACCCAGCTTTTCTCTAAAACTTGCAACAGTTTGGTCCTTTTTATTTCATCAGGTAATTTCTGAAATATTTTTAATCCTTTGTGCAACACTGTTTTCTGTGCTTTACTACTTTTATTAAAAGTCGAATGGAAATGATTTACCTGCTTTGTCTTATAATTATGTACATCATTATTCTTTTGTACTAGTCTAGTCATATATTTTGGCAGTAATCTACTTTCCAAACTATGCAGAAAAGTCAGTACATCTCAAATTATTTCCTTTTCAATATGTAAATATCCTAAGTCCTTAAGCATATTACTGACATTTTTACTGACATTTAAGTTTGTCTTTTATTTAGAACAGCCCTCACTACCTTATTAAAATTATTTTGCAATTTTATAATTTCTCTTTTGCTTGTGGAGCAGTATCTTATGTGGACAGCACAATTGCTTTAAACAATAGCTGTTTACCTGGTTTAGATAACACTTTTCTTAATTTGTATATTAAATTTACATTTTTTGATAAATTTTTATACATATAATCTACATGATCTATAATCTTAAGCTTATTATCAATGACTACACCAAGATAATTATAATTTTGAACCCAATTAATTTTAATTCCATTAATCCCAACAGAATGCAGTGCCTCTGCCTGTTCCCTAAACAATTTTTTCCGCATCACTGTACATGTGGTTTTTGCCTCATTCAGACTTAATAAATTTTTATTTAGCCATTCATTAACAAATTTTAACTCTTTGTTAATTACCTGTATCATTTTTCCTAGATTATTCCCATAATAATAAATAAGTGCGTCATCTGCAAACATGTGAATTTTATAATTCTTTAGTATTTCTGCCAGATCATTTATATACAATATAAATAATAAGGGACCAAGTTTACTACCTTGGGGAACTCCATGTTTCACTTCTCTTTCTTCTGATAGAACCTTATTGAATCTAACCCTCTGATACCTCTTTGTTAAATAATTTTTTAACCAAGCATAAACCTCCCCAGTGATGTTATACATATTTTTAAATTTTTTTAACAGCAGTTCCCTGTTTACAGTTTCAAATGCTCGCCTAAAGTCCAAAAATACTGCTATTACTCCCTCTCCCTTATCAATTGCCTCTAACCAATTTTCTACAACCGACTGAATTGCATTCTCTGTGCTATTATGTTCCCTAAATCCTGATTGTTATTCAGTTATGAGATCATTTTCCTTTGTAAAACTTAGTTAAGACTCATAAGCAATTGTTTCAATAAGTTTTTCCATCAATGGCAAATTATTTATTGGCCTAAGATCTACACACTTTGAATTACTCTTTACTTTAGGAATTGGTGCAATAATAGATATTTTAATTCCTTTGGAAATATTCTTTGTTTCAGTGATTCATTAATTATACTAGTTCCTGTACGTCATACCAAAGGCCATACCCTTCTTAATATCTCACTGCTTACTCCATCAGTACCAATGATATTTCTTAATTTTCGAACTATAACACCAATTTTTTCCTCCGTCACTTCATGAAATTTGCTAAGGTTATTATCAATCTTGGGTGTCATTACATATTCATCTGTTTTGGGGATATTTTCTAACTCCTCAATACTTTCAATATAGAAGTCATTTAATCTATTTGCTATTTCATTTGAATAAAATACATAATCTTTGCCGAATATTACATATTTTAATGCTCTGTCCTTGGTTTTATACAAAGTTTTTAAACGTTTCCATAATTTCGTTGGTTCATTTTTATAGCCTTTACAAAATTATTCCTATATTTTTTACACTCATTCCATGCCTCATCTCTATCCACAGTTGCTTCTTCAATTTCTTTTAATAAGAGAAACTTTTTACAATCTATATCCCTTTGAATCCTGACTTCTCTGATTTTCTTTGAAAACAAGGACATGGTAAATTCCTCACCAATAAATCTGAATTTCTAGCTTCTTGTATACTCTGGATTATATTCTCTCTTAATTCAACATATTTTTCCCCTACATGTGGATTAACACAAATTTTACTGTTACCTATTTTATCTCTAATTATTTTTATTAGTTTCTTCTAGTCAATCCTACCCTCTATTAGTACATTGCCTCTGCCTTTAATATAATTTTTAAACATCCCTGTGATAATGATTAGATTATGATCTGATATTCTAGGTGTGTCCACTACCGTACATTTCAGATTTAAATTACATAATTACGTAGTTTTTCTCGGCGTTGCAAATATAAATAATTTTCTCGGGTGACTAGCCGAGTTATATGAATGTCATAGTTACACGATATTTCGGCGCACTGAATCATCGACGCCATCTTCTGGTGAAGTGAGGTCAGGAACTTGCGAAGTTGAGGCCCGCAACGGATCCGTGTTGACCCATCAGTTTGATAAACAATTTATGCTGAATGCTTTGTTTTATGATATCATTTTCGAAGGAGCGATGACTTTAAGCCCGTCCGCTACATGCCATGTAAAAACTGACATCAAATCTAGTCGTAACTCCACCTTAGCATCGATTCAAGCCGCAACGAGATTTGACCCCTGCTACAACTGGTTCTACAGCCGACCAATCAGAGGTTAGCAGCGGTAATCTGGTCTAGCTCAGCAACTTCGCACGTTCCTGACCTCACTTCACCAGAAGATGGCGTCGATGATTCAGTGCGCCGAAATATCGTGTAACTATGACATTCATATAACTCGGCTAGTCTATATTATACAGATTTAAATTATCAGTAATCACAAGATCACTTAATGTTTCACTGTTGGGAGTGACCCTAGTCATTTTATCAACAATTTGTTTCATTCCTAGACCTGCTACTTGTGATACTATATTTCTAGTATAAAAGCCATCTTTTTTTGACCAGTCTATGTTAAAATCCCCCACTATAATACAATCGTTTTGACTGATTTCTAGTATTTCTTCCATTACCATTGTGAATCCATGTACAACTTGATAGCTATCACCGGCTGCCGGGGCCCGGGAATAGCTGGAATTGGAAGTAGTTTCCATCGCGATACACGTTCAGGGCCGGCGTTAGGGGGGGGGGGGAGAGGTAAGCGGGTCAAATGTACACATTTACTTTCGAATTTCAAATTCCTTCAGTGGTTTCGTAAATTATTCATCACTTCCCTTCGTAATTTGTTCCACTGTCTGACACCCTTATCCACAACAGAAAATTTTCCCACGCCTTTATCCCTAAAATCGGCTGCCAGTTTGTGGTCATGGTCGTTTTTTTCCCTTCCATTCACTATTCCTAATTTTTTTACCAATATCTCTCCAAACCCAATCGCCAATATACGCCTTCTACATCCCAGCACTCCTTTCATCATCCACTTGTCTTCCAATAAATTTCATTCTAGCTCCTTTATAATGTTCATTAATTATTGTGTTCTGCAATAATTTCTACCAAAAAAAATATATATATATCTAGCTTCTGTCCTTTGCACTCCCCCCAACTTCTATATTTGATACTGCAAATATGAGACCCAAAACTACACCTTCATATTCCAGCGAAGTTTTTTTAACCCCATTCCCTCACATCCAGGGGCGCCCATGCCCCCCCCCCCCCTAGCTCTCGGGGAATATATATAGTATTCACGGTTACAATATTAACTGCTTTATTTATTTTGTTTTATACAAGCGACTATCTTTTATATATTCTTTTAGTCAATCTGATATATAATAACACAGTACTTACTTGCTAGTTTAGCATAACTGCCGTATAATGCTGGTTCAAATCAACTGCCAACCAAGCAATATTATTATACCTTCGCGCTACGCTAGGAGACGCACATGTTAGGTTGTGCGTCGCTCTCGCAGTCGACGTGAGGCGCCGAGTGTATATATACAATATTTGCCGACATTAGTATATATCCCAAACGTATAGTTAATCTAAGCCTTATCTAATCTTACTCCTATATTCCCCCTCTCTCAAAGACTACGTCTTACATCTTTCGGTCATTAGTGGTTTGATAAACGGAAGGGACTTCGTCGCATCCTTGATCTTGCCCCTGTCGACCCTCAACCGGCAATACCACCATGTTTAATCATTGCCAGTATCAGACTTCATCTTTTCCCCCTATATTTGGTGAGTATACTGCCACATTGATCTCGCAAAATAGTAGCTCACTCGTTCTGATCTAATCGAGTCAGAAATATTTATTTCAGGGATGGATATCAGGAATTTCTTTGGACAAAAAGGTGTTGCTGCTACACAGAAAAGGAACCTCGATGACTCATTAAAAGTTCCAGATCCAGTACCTTCGAATGTGCGTCCACAACTACTTCTAAATTCTCAACACCAACTCCTGACTTCACGTTACAACAATGTCCTTCCAACATTAGCCCTGAGTATGCTGATATCATTACTCCCAGGGGCGGATCTAGAGTGGGGGCTAGGGGGCTCAAGCCCCCCCCCCCAAAGTATATAGGTCCACCCCCGACATTATGATTTCGGAGACTTTTTTTTTTTTTAGCTCTACAGATTCGAGGCCCGAGGAGGCTATAAAGACTACCCCATGGCCGACTCAATCCCCCCCCCCCCAAAAAAAAACAAAATCCACTGAAGGCAAGCCCCACAACCAAAATCCACTCAAGCCCCTCCCAAACCAAAATCCTGGATCCGCCCCTGATTACTCCTGATGCTACTGACTTGGGTGACGTCAACCCTCCCGCTTCGGTTTCCACCGTTAACAAACCAGAGTTCGTTAGTAGTTCATTAACATTTAATCACAGCTTTGATTTAGGTGAATACATAAATGATTCAGTGCCAGACGAAGTCAAGTTTCAATTAATAACAAACATACGTGCTCTAAATATGACTTATGATTTCAAAAAGGACACTGATGAGAAAAAAACTATTAAATGGCCTTTTCAAAAAACTTGGGTACAAAAGTACTCATGGCTAGTATACTCGCCCAAGTTGAAGGGGGGCCTTTGTAAGTTTTGTAGTCTTTTCAAACCTGTTTTAAAAAGAGGAATATTTGGTGCTTTCGTGATAAAGGCTCATCAAGATTACAAACATTTTCATGAAGATGCTCGAGGCCATGAAAAGAGTAGTTGGCATCTAGAATCTACGAGTAAGGCTAAAAGTTTTTGTTAGTCCTTAGAAATGAGAAAGAAAAACGTAATCGAACAGTTAGATGGTGGGATCACGGCGCTTATAAATACCAACAGAAAAAAACTGAAATCAATTCTTGCTACTTTAATTTTCTGTGGCACTCATGACATATCCATCAGATGAAAGAATTCGAGCGAAGTAAACTTTCAGGATTTACTTTTGTTTAGAGTAAGTGCGGGGGACAAAGTGTTGGCAGATCATGTGCAAAACTATTGTGGAAAAGCGAAATATAAATCACACAGAGTGCAAAACGGTTTAATAAGTACATGTGGCTCCGTGATACAAAACGAGATTGTTGATGAAGTAAAGAGATCATCAGCGTTTTAATTACTGGCCGATGAAACGGCTGACATTAGTGGAAAAGAGCAACTTTCTGTGGGAGTACGATTTGTAGACGAGAAAGAGAACTTTTCAGTAAAAGAAGAATTTTTAGGGTTTACGGAGCTTACTACATTGGATGCGGAAGGAATTTCTTCATCTATTTTAAATTTTGTTGAAAAATTAGGGCTTAATATGAATAAGCTGATTGGCCTTGGCTTTGATGGCTGTTCGACAATGGCAGGCCATGAAACTGGAGTGCAGGCCAGGATCAGAGGGAAGTATCCTTCAGCTGTCTAATTTCATTGTGCATCGCACAGACTGAACTTAGTTGTCAATGATCTTAACAGTGTCCAGGAAATTCGTAACACAATCGGAACGATAAAAGAAGTTATTAGGTTCTATAGAGAAAGTCTATTGCGTAGGAAAACAATACCTAACATTCCACTGTTTTGTGAAACTAGATGGTCCCATAAATATAAATCAATCAGGTTATTCAAAGAAAACTTCTTGGTAATAAAGGATAGTCTGAATCACCAGGCATATAACAGTGAATACAATCAAGACACTAGATCACGTGCCAGACAACTTGATTGCGCAACATCATCAACTACATTTATCGTTTGTCTACACATTACATCGAAGTATTCTTCATTTCTAGAGCCAATAGTGAACAAACTCCAGAGTACTGATATGGATCTCCACTCAGTTTACAGATTCGTCAACACTGACTTGATAGCCAATTTTTAAAAGCAGAGAGAAAGCAATGACGAATTCAGAAACATTTTCGAGACAGTGAAAGAAGATTGTAAGGAACTTGACATAGATGTAAAAATCCTAAGATTGACTGGAAGGCAGACCTTCAGATGCAATGTGAATGTCCATTACTCATCACCCCAAGACTGTTTCAAAGTGGCAATTTACAATCCGTACATGGATTCTATAATCACGTCACTTACCACAAGATTTGAAAAAGAGAAATACATACCATTCAAAGGTGGGATTCTTCACCCACATTTAATGAAAAAGCAGAAGAAAGATGATTTCATGAGAGATATAAAAATTTTGCAAAGGTTTTACCAAATAGACAACTTGGAAGCAGAAGCTAGATTATGGTATGACGTTTGGACAAATAAGGAGTGTTTACTTGCAGAAACTATGTTTTACCCAGCTGTAAGGAGATTGCTTGTATTCTACCAGACTGTACACTCCACAACTTGCACCATAGAACGTTCTTTCAGCACACTGCGTAGAGTGAAGACATGGCTGAGAAGTACTACTGGCGAGGACCATCTGTCCAGCTTGTGCCTTCTTAGTGTTCACAGGAAAAGAGCGGAAAACCCTGGTTTCCAGGACAAAGTGATTGACTTGTTCGGCAAGAAGAAAAGAAATTTACAGTTTGCTTTTTCACATAAATATTAGTGTTAAATCCATAAACCAACCAATGTATAATAATTTTTCAGTTTGCTTTTTATATCACTACTAGTGTAAAATCGTCTGAGGTGTGTATTTTGAGTTTGCATTCTGTATTAAAGTTGCTTCTGCATTTATGTTGCTAAATATTAAATGGTTTCAGTATAGTACTTAACGTGTTATTGTTTTGTTAAAGGGCCAGTATAAAGCCGCGGCCGAGGTCCGGCCACGTGGTCTCCCCATTCAACAAAAATAGTAGAAACAAAAGAGAGAGAGAGAGAAAGAAATCATTTTATTTAGCTTTCTCAACTAGTAAAATTTGTACAAATTTTTTTGTTTTGGACAAGGTGCGTTTAAACGGCAGAGCAATATGATTGCTCTGTTGTGTAACTCTCCCTGTCCGATTTCCTACGTATTCCACCCGATCGCACATTTCTGGAGTTATTATTCCGCGTACCATTTTAAAAATAAATATTAAAATATTTCGCTTTATTCGCTCGTCAATAGATAAAAATAATTTAAAACGTTACGCATATCCCGCGTTGGTGTATATATATCGCAATGCAATATAGTTCGCATTGCCCTGTTTGTAACTTCTCAATTTGCTCCTGGTTGGCATAAAGGAGCACTTTTGAGCAATACTTCACATGAGGCGCAGTCATGGTGTTTTAAATTAGGTTTCTCGTATAGGCTCTAACTAAATTGCCTACCCTATTCAGAGAGAGAGGGAGAGACATAGGGTAGCGCGGCGCGCTCTAATTCCGTTATTCTTGACGATAAACATGTAAGTGAGAAAATGTTTGAAAAATTACTGAAATTGTGCTTAAAGTTTGTTGGAAGTGCTCTCATAATGAAACACTGGATGAATATTTGAGGGGTAATTTTCGCTCCATTTTTAGGAAAAACACGTCTTTGGCGCATATCATTATTTATGACATCATCTATCCTCAACTATTTACTGTACAGCGATATAATTGTGCAGGTGCATGCACGTATACATTGACATATGCCATATGTAAAATAAGTTTGAATATCTTTTAGTAGCAAAAAAGTGATAAATTAAAACGTCAGACATGATGTTGTGTTTACTGCATTCCAATGTAAACAGAAGGTAGTTTTTGAAGCGTATATGTATCTATCACGTCCTAATTCCTGCACTATGTGTCGCGGGTGATGTAATTTTGTTGAAGCATTCAGTAGTATATGTAGATACTCTCTGCAGTGTGTCAATAGTTAAAAAGTAATAAGTTAAAACGTCATGGCATATGCTGAAGTTTACCGCATGAACAGCGAAAATTTAGTAAGCGATAATTTTTTTTTTCATTTTTTTTCGGGGGGGGAGGGAAAGCAAAAAAAAAAATAGTATAGGTATGATATTAAAAATACCCCAATCGATCAGGTCTTGGCTCCCCCCCCTCCCTTACACACTATCATATGGGCTCCCATGTTCTAAAGATTTGTGAACACTGATGAGATTTAGCAACCAGAGATATTTGTGCGTCCACAAGTTTTCATCATTGTAATGGCTTATTGTAATGTGTGCAGTGCTTAGGAATATTGCAGAAGAATTAGTGAAATATGTTATCCAGCTGATTGAGTGGTTATCTTGCAAGCTGGTGATGAGTCACAGGTCTTTCCCTTTTAGGTTTTGAAGTTATTTTTACAGTGAATTTGGGCTTTAATAGACTGCTTGAGACTATGGTACATTTCATTGATGTCATATTGTGTATTTAATTTATTCCTTTGTTTTCCTATGTGTCACATTGGAATCAAGTTGTCATTAAAAGCAGACTGTATTGGAGTATGCTTGAAGTTGGTTTACGAGACAGCTTAATGGATTAACAGTTGTTCTCAGACTTTGACGAGTCCTTTATCAATTGACTTTCTCCTTAAGGTTTCCTTAGGGAGTAAAACTGACACTCGTAGCTAGAATTTAGAGATGGACAGATGTAATAGTGACATTCTAATTCTGAAGTGACATTATTAAATTTGG
>JARYHS010008298.1:744249-761289 GCA_031002005.1 Vandiemenella viatica
TTAGGCGAGCATTTGAAACTGTAAACAGGGAACTGCTGTTAAAAAAATTTAAAAATATGTATAACATCACTGGGGAGGTTTATGCTTGATTAAAAAATTATTTAACAAAGAGGTATCAGAGGGTTAGATTCAATAAGGTTCTATCAGAAGAAAGAGAAGGGAAACATGGAGTTCCCCAAGGTAGTAAAATTGGTCCCTTATTATTTATATTGTATATAAATGATCTGGCAGAAATACTAAAGAATTATAAAATTCACATGTTTGCAGTTGATGCACTTATTTATTATTATGGGAATAATCTAGGAAAAATGATACAGGTAATTAATAAAGGTTTATAATTTGTTAATGAATTGCTAAATAAAAATTTGTTAAGTCTGAATGTGGCAAAAACCACATGTATAGTGATGGGGAAAAAATTGTATAGGGAACAGGTAGAGGCATTGCATTCTGTTGGGATTAATGGAATTAAAATTAATTGGGTTCAAAATTATAATTATCTTGGTGTAGTCATTGATAATAAGCTTAAGATTATAGATGATGTAGATTATATGAATAAAAATTTATCAAAAAAGGTAAATTTAATATACAAATTAAGAAAAGTGTTATCTAACCAGGTAAACAGCTATTGTTTAAAGCAATTGTGCTGTCCACATAAGATACTGCTCCACAAGCAAAAGAGAAATTATAAAATTGCAAAATAATTTTAATAAGGGAGTGAGGGCTGTTCTAAATAAAAGACGAACTGAAAATGTCAGTAATATGCTTAAGGACTTAGGATATTTACATATTGAAAAGGAAATAATTTGAGATGTACTGACTTTTCTACATAGGTTGTAAAGTAGATTACTGCTGATATATATGACTAGACTAGTACAAAAGAATAATGATGTACATAATTATAAGACAAAGCAGGCAAATCATTTCATTCGACTTTTAATAAAAGTAGTAAACCACAGAAAACAGTGTTGCACAAAGGATTAAAAATATTTAAAAAATTAACTGATGAAATAAAAAGGACCAAACTGTTGCAAGTTTTAGAGAAAAGCTGGGTAAATGGTTAGAGGAAAGAGATTGTAATATTTTCTCATGAATGACTTCATTGAAATTAACACTTTGTTTATGTTTGTTTTTCTGTTGTAAGTTTAATATGATGTATGAATTGTAATTGTATGTATATATATATATATATTAGCCATAGGCTATTTGAAAATAAATAAATAAATAAGAATTAAAAATAATGAATGGAAGGAAAAATATTGCTATGACTACAAGCTGACACTCGATTTCAGACACAAGGTTGTAGGAAGTTTCTCTCTTTTTTTTGGTAAGGACGTCGGTGACTGAAATAAGTTATAAAAAGAAATGAATAACTTTAAAAAATAAAAAAAAAATAAAAAAAAAAAAGTTGAAGTTTGTAGAAGGCAAATGTAGGTAGGTGCAGGAAAAGGGGAAAAGGAGTGTAGGGAAATAGCCACCGGAGCGTGCGCTCTATTGAAATTAAATTAAATTAAGTTGTAAGTTAAATATGAAGTAAATGGGTAAAGATTTTGAGAAGTAACATGGATTTTCACAAATCTATGTTTTTGACCATACTGACATTTCCAAAATGTGGATTACTTAAAAAAGTAAATTCTTACAGTATTAAATTTTATATGTTGATGGAGTATGGAACTGCTAGCAACATTTTTTAAATTTAGATAGTTTCCAAGTTTTTGAGACGCAGATATTAAGAGTGAAATTATTACCCTAGAACATTAAGTATCTCTGTAATTAACACTATCAGCTGTTCTCATGGAGCATAGTTATTTTGCTGTAAAGTTGTATTGGTTTTTGCTCTCTCGAGACTACTGAAGGAGGTGATATGGAGCCGATAAATGCTGTATATATTCTAGAAGAGGTAGGTTCATAACTTGAAGTTACTTACGGAGTCGTACAGTAGAGCTTAATGTCCAACAACAACAAGAAACACCTTTCAATCTCCTGCTTTTCGATTTGTCGGTAAAGAAGTAACACATTTTGCTCACTGTTTTAGCCGACCACATGTTGTTGACGATACCTTTAAATACGTTGTGTTTGATATTCTGAAAAAATATGAGCAAATTTGTTTACAGAAACAATAAACGTTGTTTACTAGCGTTTCACTGTGATAAATCGGTAGGCTAAGCTGAAGTGACACAGCTCTATTTACAATAATTACTGCACAAATTCACTTTTTTATGAAAATTACTACCGGCACGGGAATTTGTTATTGATATGCCATTTACGAAGTATTTATAGAGATTTCTGTCAACTCTTTTTGTCTGTGTTGATTAATGACTCGAACTGTTGAAGAACCCCAATATGTAGTAGTTTGAAACTTACTTTCTTGAATATCTCGCTTCCCACTTTCAGTTAAAATTTCTTAAACATGGAAATCTTGAAACCGAGTCAAAATATATTCTGTATTTGCTAGTCAATAGAATGTCACTCACTGATATTTTTATTTGTAAAAGTGAGACACTTCTAGTGTAAGCCACACAGATAGATTTCAGTTTGTTAGTATCCTCTTGTTGCTTACACAAATTTAAATGTGTTGTAGTAGGAAGAGGTGTGTTCATCTGTGATGTATTGTGCGTATCTTTCTAAAAAACTGAGTTGCGATTTGTTTCAAATAACATAGTTGTGATGATCCTATGAATTCTTGATCTTAATTAGTTGCTAGTAATAACTGGAGATAATAAAGTAAAAAAATTAATAATCAAATATTTCTGTTGAGATATATCTGAGTATTTAATGTAGAAGACATTTCTGTTATATGGGTGAACATTGTAATTAGTATTGTGCAATTAATTATTGTAGTTGAGCATAATCATAGGCCAAGGTGTATATTTATGGATATTTCTGTTTCATAATGACAGTAGTTTGTAGGTAATATCTAGATCGCGATACTGCTGCAACCACTTACCAGCTCATGATGTAAACACTTCTGGATGGAGAGAGTATGACGTCACTGTTTGTGTGTGATGTGTTCAGCCTTTGATTCATTTGTGAATACACATTATGCCATAGAACATAACCAATAGTAATAATTATAAAAAAAATTACTGATTGAAAAAGTTAAAGAAAATTATTACTTGCACCATTATTAAACTATCAATGACATTTCAAACTGATAATTGATATAATTTATGAGTTATGTCCCATAATATCGGTTTTTGTAACGTTATTAGTCACAATTCCATTGATATTGTATTTGATTCCGTTTTTCATTTCCTCGCGTGCTGAAAGTTCTATCTAAATCATTCATAAGAAATAAAATATTTATAAAAAAAAGATTTGGTCAATAATTGTTTGCGCTTAGGTTGTAATGCAGCCTGGACCATACTAAGACACATGTGATTTAAGAAATGGGTATTAGCAATATCGTGTGCGACGGTTAGTTTTCACTATGGTCCAGGCTGCATTAAGACGTAAACGACAGTAACTGCGATAGATACGACATAGAAATAAGGTTTCCGCAATAAGGTGTTTGATAGTTAGGTTTGTGTGGTCCAGGCCACAGCAAAACCTCATCGCTAATGAATTTATTCCTCCACTACTGGTGCAAAATTAATGAATTCATAATGCAAGATGTATTACTGATGGACTACTTTCCATGGAAGGCCCCGTTATTGACATTTAAAGCTGTGGCATGGAAACGTTTAGTCACATTCAGCAAATGTAGCGACATCATAGCCTCTCCATCCGGAAGTGGTTACATCGGGAGGTAGTAAGTGGTAGCAGTGGTATCCCAATCTAGATATTACCCTAGTTTGTTTCACTACTTGCAGATTGAGTGGTGATTTACATTAATTCCACAAGTTGTAGTCGGTACATTTTACTATATTGTTGAGGCTGTGAGATGTTAGTATATTTTGGTGATTTTCAGTTGGTAGGAATAGTCTGTTCTGAGGTCACACTAACTGTTCTTATCACTATGTGACTGGTTCGTAGGTGATATTAACTTCACCTCATTTTTTTGGTAAAAATCAATGCTTTTTCTCCTTACAATTCTGCGTACAGTTTAACAGAACATAGGGTTTTCATAGGAGTTATGAAAACACATTGATCTGATTACCTACTCTTTTGTAAAATCGCTGCTTCTTTATTAAAACTTCTCTCTGTAAACTTGTGAAAATTGCATCAGATTGACCTGCAGAGTATATCTCCACTCTCACTAAAGATGGTATTTGCTCATGATAGGCCATTGACTTTTAATTAATGTAGCAGACATAAAGTTCCATATTTTCTTTCACAATATTCTTTCAAAAATACAGTTACTTCATCTGTACGATTTTCTTGTTGCAATTTGTCCCAGTAGAGTTTCCTCTCAATTCTCAAGTACAGAGACACTAACGTGCTGAGTCAGTGATTCTCTACTGAATGTGAAGCCAGCTACACTGCTAGGTGTGAATGATAACTTATCAATCAAACAACACTATTTTCTGTGAAAGATCAATAACGCTCTGCCTTTAGCTTCACATTGTTTCTCATTGCATATGCCTAATAATTATCACTTCCAGACTCTTTCAAAAACTAGTTGTTACTTAATTAATTCATTTGAATATTAATATCATACCATACCATTTGTCCAATCACTTATTCCAATCATCTTGTAATTAACTTGTACGATAGCTAAATGCAAGGACAAATACATCCAATTTCTGACATTCCAAGATATTCAAACTGCATAACATTGCAGCATTTGTATGAATGAAAATAGGACACATATTTGTATAAACTTCCACCTCCTTCATTATTAACCATTCTTCCTGAGTCACCCCGTATGTTACAAAAAAAAAAAAAATCAAAAAAATCATTCCTAGTGTAGATATAATTTGCATTGGATTTTATAAATAAAAAGGCTACATGAGTAAACAGTAAGAGCTTTTTTTATAGCTGTTTGCAGATTTGATGTCATCAAACAATAAAAAAAAAATAGTTTTCATATTTGTATTGGTGTTTCATTTCCTGCATGAATATTGTTCATTTCCCTTTGTTAATTCTAGGTATATTGCAAATTATATTGTATTTCCATTATTTACTGTTTTTTAGAATATGCTGAAAAATGCTGAACAAGAGAATTCAGAATTGGAACCTGTTCCTGATAGGTAAGGTGTTTCCTTGTTATTAAACAATAAACTCTGTTGTAGAAAAATATGTTACTTTAAAATCTAATCAAGTGTTACTACAGTATTAAATGTAGATTATTGTGCTCAACATATGTAATTTTTCTATGGTGAATAATTTATCTGTTGCTTATAAAACACAGTATTAACAAAGCATGTCTCCTATATTGAATATTACAGTTCTATATTGTTCTGGGTGCAAATGAAGCTAAGTAATTAAATTTTATAGCATCATTAAAAAAAATTAACTTGCTTTACAGCAAATATTTTTGTTACATATTAATTTACATTTATCTCATATATAAGTAGTAATGGCCAAGAGGGAGAGTAAACATTTACTTTGTTAACTAAGGTAGAATTACACCAAGTATGGTGGGTGAGTAGTAACAATCTGGCCTCACACTTTGGAGGTCGTGGGCTCGAATCCCTTTGCTGCCATTCAGTTTTGGGTTTTCTGGTTTCTCCAGGTCACCTCAGATGAAGACTGGGATATTCCTTTACATTGGCTATGGCCCAATTCCTTCCTATTTCTCGCTCCCAGTCCTTTCCCACCACTAATTACCTCAACTTCTGTGAGGCTTCAAGCTATAAGTAAAAAATTGTGGAAGCTTTAAGTTTAATAGATTTTTTCAATTATATGATATAATGATTGAAACTTTTGTTGTATTTAGTGGAAACGTATCCCGTAAAACATTACGTAGATTGTCCGTTTTTGTGAGTCTATGTTTTTTTTCTTTAAATTATTTTAATAGTTTATTTTTCCCAGCATACAGGTATTTGATATTATATTGATGTTTGTATGAAATCATTTAGCCTTTTATTGTCTGGTTCATTATTGTTATTCGCGTCAGTCTTTCTCGATAGAAATATCTGATTCCAATGTTTTTTCTTTGCTCCTTTAATATTTAAAAAAAGAAAGAAAGAAAAAAAAAAAAAAGTAAACAGGGAAGCAGCAGGGAAGCATATGACCATGGCTTTTCTGTCAGAGGCATCCATTCCTAGTGAAGTAGCTCCACATTTAAAAACTTAATATGCTGCCTTCACCTCTTCCTATGAGGATAAAAGTTACTTCCATAATATCCTTTGCAATTCCCCGAGGTCATGACTTGAATATGGGTATGTGATTTGTCTTTATACTGTGTGAATTGCTCACAGTTTTATTGCAATGAAGTCATGGCAATCCTCACTATCTGAGCCCATAAACATACCATACATGAAGCAAAAATGCTCGAGATAATACTTTTTTTATAGCAAGATACTAATTGTAATGTCATTTCATGGCAAATAACTGATCAGATCAATAATCTTATTTGATAGTTTCTATTTTCAACCTATTATAATGACAAGGGGAAAAAAAAATTCCACCCAGTCCCAAGAAATGTGTGGGACAATAAAACTTTCATTTAACAGAAACATAGTATCCAAGATTAAATTTTACTACAAGAAGGGCATAGACTAAAATATTGTGTTTTTTGTATAAGTACAGTGTTTTTTATTGCTGTTCCCTCCTCTCTTGAAAGATTCCTCGTCCATTTTGGATCTTTTTCTTACTAACAATCCGGATATTGTAGATCAAGTTTGTATAGAAGACAGTATAAGTGATCACAAGGCGATTGTTGTAACTTTAAAATCTAGGCTGAATTTGAAGCATGATAAAGACAAACTCGTATATTGTTTGGATAAGGCAAATGATGTGTTTATGGTCGATCATTTGGCGAAAAATTTTGAAACGTACGCGCTTAATAGAAATGTTGAGAAACTTTGGTTTAATTTAAAAGAAATAATATGGACCGGCTTAAATCAATTTGTTCCCAAGAAGTTTATTAAGGTTAGTAAGAACTTCCCGTGGTTCAATAGGGAAGTGAAACGTTTGCTCAGGAAGCAAAGGCGTTTACATGCGACGGTAAAGAAATGGGAGACTCATCTGATCGCGCTAAATTAGTCCACTTGCGAGTGGACGTGCGTAAAGCAATGCGTGATGCGTTTAAAGAATTCCCAGCCAGAAATTTATCCGAAGATCTGATTACTAATCCAAAAAAGTTCTGGTCATATGTCAAATTAATAAGAGGCTCTCGTAAGGTCATGCCGTTGTTGATTAATGAAAATGGGCAATTATCAGAAACTAGCATCGAGAAAGCAGAAATCTTGAATAATGTATTTAAAAAAATCTTTCATGTCAGAAAACTCGGAGGAGATTCCGATATTTAACAATCGAACCAACAAAATTATGAATGATCTCGATGTTGAGGGAATAACTAAACTGCTTATGAATGTAAATCCCAATAAGGCTCCAGGACCAGACGGTATTCCTACAAGATTCTACTCTAGGTACGCAAAGGAAATTGCGCCGTATTTGATGAAATTATATACCGCCTCCTTGGATCAAGGAAAAATACCAGCCGAATGGAAGACCGCCATCGTAAGTCCAGTGTTCAAAAGTGGGAATGTTAACGATCCTCAAAATTATAGGCCGATCTCGTTAACTTCAATATTTTGCAGGATTTTAGAACACATCATCTATTCAAATGTCATGAGGTTTTTGGATGAAGATGAGCTTTTAAACCCAAATCAACATGGATTCAGAAAAGGCCGATGTTGCGAAACACAACTTGCCCTCTTAATTCACGACTTGAGCTGTATTATAGATGAGCAATCCCAGGTTGATTTAATTTTATTAGACTTCAAAAAAGCTTTCGACACTGTGCCTCACACTAGGTTACTTAGGAAACTTCGCGGTTATGGTATATCTAGACAAATATGTGATTGGGTTGCAGACTTTTTGAAGGACAGAACACAGTGTGTAGTTCTCGACGGTGAGCGTTCATCACTTGCCGAAGTGAAGTCCGGGGTTCCCCAAGGAAGCGTGATAGGACCTCTGTTGTTTCTCATATACATTAATGATTTGTGCGACATAATAAGGGGAATGAAAAGATTATTTGCCGATGATGCTATTATTTATCGTGAAATCACAACCCAGGACGAATGCGCTTTGTTACAAGACGATATTATGAAAATAATTGTGTGGTGTAAAGATTGGCAGTTGGAGTTAAACGCTAAAAAGTGCCAAGTCATGCGTGTTAGTAAAAAGGTGACACCATTTAGCTTTGAATATACAATTAATGGCACTGTCCTTAGAACGGTAGATTCCTCTAAATACCTAGGGGTAACAATTCGTAATAATTTGTCGTGGAATGAGCATATCGAGAATGTAATTGGGATAGCAAATCTTATGCTTCGATTTCTAGGTCGTAATTTAAAACAATGCACTCCGGATGTTAAATTGATTGCGTACAAGTCACTAGTGAGGCCTCACTTGGAATATTGTTGCTCTGTATGGGATCCCCATCAAAAGATAATGGAGGCATTAGAGATGGTCTAAAGAAGAGCTGCCCGATTCGTGACAGGATATATAGTTGGAGGGAAAGCATAAGTGCCATGTTGAGGGAGTTAGGTTGGGAAGACCTGGAGCACCGAAGGCATTGCTCTCGACGGAAGCTAATTGAAAAATTCTCGACTGACGTATTTCGGAATGACAGCAAACAAATATTGCTACCAGCAACATTCATATCTCGTAATGACCGCGAAAATAAGATAAGAGAAATCAGGGCCAGAACCGATTCATTTCTCTACTCATTTTTTCCACGAGCGATTACGGAATGGAATAGAATGGATTTACCGGGCGAGTAAACACAAAATCGGAACAGGAGTAGCTTCCGATAAAGCACTCCGGCCATCCTGATCTGGGTTTTCCATGGTTTCCCTAGATCGTTCCAGGCGAATGCTTGGATGGTTCCTCACAATAGCCCATGGGCGCCACCTGCCATATCCCGTATATCCCTTCCAAACCATTACCTTTCGTGATAGGTGCAATGCACCCTCCGCCAAACACTTTTAGTGAATCGCGGAGTAATTGTAATAGTAATAGAACTTTGATGATTGTTCAGTATATATTATCATTGCATATAAATATAATCTTGCATCATTTCCCTACACAGTTATCACTGAGACTTCTCAAACGTGAAAGAGGTGTGAGGAAAATCTTGGTTTTTGTGTATTTGTGTAATTAATAAGGTATCATAGTTCATGCTTTATAGTAGGTAGAAATTTTAAAAGCTAGTTTAGTAAAATATGTCACTCATAATGGCCAAGTCACCTGTTTTTAAATGAATGATCTCAAGGGAAACCTTTCTATTATATAAATCATATTGATCACACACTGCAGGGTATATAGGACTTGGCTCAGAGCAAGATCTCATAATTTTTTGTCACTAAACAACCTCAACACTTAGTCCTATTTTTACAAGAGGTTATTTTTGTTATTGTTGTGGGATTTGATTTATGTTAATAGTTATATCTGTGTTGTCACTCAAATATGACAGATCCATTTGAGAACCCTTGGGACATATCACAATTAATCTGAGCAGTACATATGTGACCCAGTACCAACAAAGCGCTCTGTATTTATGAACAATGAATATTTGTCTTGGCTGAGTAATGCTGGATGTTGTAGATTTAACTGCCATCATAAACAAATTTTTATTAGCCTTGCAAACTAAGCATAGGAATAATATAATTTTTTTGAGTTAGATATAGCTTACTGATCTTTAAACATAACAAAAACTTGTTCAACGCAGTGCACTGAGAATGTTTCACATTTGATATGGCATTGAATAAATACTGTGAATAATTACCGATTTTGGCCTTTTTAGGTGATCTGGGTATGAAATTATCTATATATGTGTAACCTAACTACCTATCTCTAGGCCTACGGGGAAGTATATTTTAATTATTTGGATGGTGTGTCATAGTCGGTTAATATTTTTGAATTTCCCTGACTTTCAAAGTAAGAGAGAACTGAATTAAATTTAACAAGATTTTTTTTCTTGTTAAGTTCAATTTATAATGAAAATGTGAGGCTTGTAAAGATAATAGGAATTGAAAACGATTTTCGTTTTTTTGTAAATACACAAAAATTTACCAGTTTCAGGGTTTTGTTATAATTTGTGGGTAACTGTTTGTCTGTGTACCGTTTACAGCTCTGTATGACAAGGGGGGCAAAGGGCCGAATACTTGTCCTCAATAGAAATCAAGACATCAAAAATATAATAAAAAAAACTTGACATTATTTGACTGTTTTGCATTACAAATTTGTGACTTCATCTATAAAAAAACAAAGTTTTAAAGGAGATATTTTTGCCAAGGGTCCTAAGAATGCTTACATTGTACCCGAGAACCCTAGCGCTGGGCCTGGGTGGGGGAAGTGATGTCACAGATGGGTATGTGACTGCTCGGCGGGTGCAGGGTGGGTTACACCTGTGGAGGCTAACAGCAGTCAGTGGCGATACAGGTACTGCAAGGGGGCAGTGAACCCACTGTCTGACTAAACAATTCATAATATAAACAAAAATTGACTGAAGATAACAAAGACATGTAATGGCAATTAAAAAGTTTTTTTATATTTATTTTTTGTGTGTATTGTATAAAAATTATGTGCTGAATGCGAATATACTAGTAATTTATTTCCAGAAGTCAATTGTTCTTGAAATTTTATTGGTTTTCAGTAATTTTATATTTAAATTAATTGTTTTTCCAGCAATTGTAGTTGTTTCAAATGATACCAGTAGATGGCTATAATCTGACGTTTCAAAAGTCTATATATATTATAATGATGAGAAGCTTAAATATATAACTTCCATAACATACCAAACACTTAAATTGATATACAAGGTCTATACCAAAAGTAGTAGGACTGATTTTTTGTTAATTTTTTTATTAATTATGTTTACAATTCCTGAATTGTCTTCGAAATAGCACCCTTGGGCAGCTACCCACTTAGAATTACGCAGCTGCCATTGGCTGTACGCCTTCTGGAATTCAGATTCGGGGACGCTGTTGAGAGCCCTCATCAATGCTGCTTTAACATCCTGAATCGAATCAAACTGCTGTCCCTTCAGCTGCCTTTTCATCCGTGTGAGTAAAAAAAGTAAGACGGAGCTAGATTAGGACTATAGGCAGGGTGCAGCAACAGGGCAATGTTGAATCAGGCCAACAGTTGTCTCATGACGGTGCACCTTGGCACGGTCCATTGTCGTGATGCAGAGTCCAGTTGCCGGAGATGACTGGTCGGACGTGATTCACTAGGTCTCACATGTAAAAGTTCGAATTGACAGTTTCCCTAGGGGAAAAATATACTTATGAATCACCCCCTGGCGGTCAAAAAACACGATCAGCATTGTCTTGATCTTTGATTTGCTCATGCGAGCCTTCATTTCTTGGGAGGACGTGGAAGACAACTGTTGGCCCGATTTGGCATTGTCACGTTGCTGCACCACCTACAGTCCCTGTCTGGCTCCAACTGACTTCTTTTTATTCCCACAGATGAAAAGGCAGCTGAAGGGACAGTGGTTTGACTCGATTCAGGATATTCAAGCAGCATTGATGAGGGCTCTCAAAAATGTCCCCGACTCTGACTGAAGGCGACTGGCCAATGGCAGCAGTGTAATTCTAAATGTGTAGCTGCCCAAGGGTGCTATTTTGAAGAGGATTAAAGAATTATAAACATATCTTGAATAAATATATATATTTTTTTAAATCAGCCCTACAATTTTTTTATAGACCATGTATGTTTTTCACAATTTGTCCTCTTTCTGTTCTTATGAGTGCAGGTGCAGTTCTGAGGTTATAAGTAAAGTTATTTGTTCTCTTTTAAAGTAAAATGTTACCTTCTTGAAATTTTAAATTGCCAGCTGATATGTTTTGTAGTGTGTGGATATTACATTGTATCTTAACAAGTGAAACATAAAATTGTGTTTGGCACAAGTTTGGTGAGGCGTGTCATACTTATTCCATTGCATTGACAATTTTTTTGGAACAGTTCCTATGTAACAACACAAATGAGAGTTACATACAACTGATAGAAAATGTGATGCACAGTTACATTCTTGGTTGCAGAATGTCTATAGATATGCATTACTTGTTTTTTGTTTTGAATTTATTAAGCCAAATTCAAGATTTAAATGTGGAACATGGTGAAAACTTTCACCAGTACATTCTCTGGTTAGAAAGAAGGTGTCAGGGATGTTGGGACTGTGATGGGAGACTGTTTATGGAATATAGTGCATTAAGCAAACATAACAGGAAAAGCCATTCTGATATATATTTTTAAAAGATTCTATTATGTGAAGGTGCAATGTTATCTAATATTTTTGCACTTGCTCCTACCAATTCTTCAGATTTTTCTTATTGGAATCTTATTATATTTAATAGACATGTAATGTTAGTAGTTTTTAAGAAAACTGGAAAATTTATTATTACAGACAAAATATTAATACTCCAGAAGAACTATTTGTATATTGAAAATCAATATCACCAAATACAGCAAAAACCACTACAAAACCAACATAAATAAAAACTTCATCATATTTAATATATAGTGAATTATTTAAGCCATTGTTTCTATACTGAGTGTCATGTGTGAGCAGTAATGCTCTGGTCTTGGATTTGGGAGGACCAGGTTCAAATATCCACCCATAATCTGGATTTATGGTTTCCCCAAATCACTCCAGTTGAATGCCAGGATGGTTTCTTTACAGGCACATTACTATATTCCCTACCATTCCCTTATGCAAAATATGATGTTTGTATGGTAGTAACTGGGAATCCAATTAATTGTTAGGTTTGCACTTATAAACTTTAATTCAGTGGTACTACTGCTTGTTCTAATCCACTGTTTGATACCCTGGGTGCCCTTACATTCCAATAGGTAGCACAGAAAGGGTTGGATCAACTCATTGCAGTTTAATCAATGGAAGCCACTGAACACAGCTTCGACGCCAGATGCTGCTGATAATTTGTACTAAAAATTATTAGTTGATCCTATTTTAATGCCTTGTCCTCCTCCTGTCTGCCACAAGGTCTTTTTCGATGAATATTGCTGCATAATGTTCTTAAAACATGCAAATAAAAGGGTTGATTGATGGTCTGATGTAGGGAACAAACTCTGAATGAATGGCATCAAAAAAGCAAATGAGCATTATTTTGATGTTTGAGTTGACTTGATGATATTTTTTTTGGATTGGGCAACAATGAGTCTTCCATTGGCTTGACTATTGCCTTTTTTCTGGATTGTAACCATGTGACCATGACCCATCACCAGTAGTGACTTTTGACAGAAAATCTTGATCAATTTGAAGCTGCTGTTTCAAAGTAGAACATGTTTCAACTCAACGTACTTTTGATTGAAAAAACTTGACAGCAACACTTTTAATTCTAAAATCTTCTGTAAAATTCGCTGAACTGATCTCACAGATAAACCACCAATCTCTCATAGTTGATAAATTGTCTTTCGACGGCCTGAGAATACAAGCTCTCGAATTTTTTTTCATTTTCGTGGATTCGGGCAGGTGATGGATGAAGTTTTTCATCAATCAACATCACTATTTTTACACCGAGCGAACCACTAATTTAAGTTTTCCCCATAGCGTCATCTTTGTAAGCTGTTTTCAACACTAAAACAGTTTCAGCAGTGTTTTTACTGAGTAGAAAACAATTTTTCACAGCTGGATAATTCTCATTCAACTTGCCATCATCAAAAATGAAACAATAACAAAACATAGCTAGCAAAAACAATCACTGCATATCTGCATATTAATTGAACAAGCCAGGTCAACACCACAGGTGGCATTGAACTGGCAATAGTTTCGCTATAACCACCTGGCAGCAGAAACATGTACTATACAAGTCTGCCCATGTCAGTTCTATTCCAGTTAATTTTTGGTACCTCGTCAAATATAATCCAGTTATTTATCACCTTTTTGTACTTAGTCATAAATTAATAGGTATTAGTGCTTGCTCACAGCACCTTTTTTAAACCTGGTGAAGATATTACTTGCTATTTATTATATTTATTACCATTTGTACTCTTTCAGTTGATATCTATAGCAGGTCTTCAGGAGAGTATCACAATCGGTTCAGTACCTGATGATGGTATATGGAAGAATTTCAATGCTTCTATACAAAGCTGTTTTTGTAACATCATTTGATGATATCACAACATAATCATGGGATAGATCAGGCACCTGTAAATCAGAACTGATATCCTATTTCCAAAGTTGTATCATATTCAGTCCTAGCTTCTGCGGATATGTAGTTGGGGCAAATCATTTCAGAAAACAGGATGCAAGGGTTATATACTTCATATATATATCTGAGTGTGGTGGGTGACCGGTAATGCTGTGGCCTTGTGTTGTGGTGGTTCAGGTTCAAATCCATATCCAGCCATCAAAAATTTGGTTTTCCGTGGTTTCCCCAAATCAATCCAGGCAAATGTCAGGTTGGTTCCTTCAAAAGCCCATTACCAAATTCCATCCCAGTCCTTCCCTGCCATTAATGACCTCAATGTTGACTACACATAAGGTCATAAGCGAAAAAGGGCACTTGATATAATACTTCTAGTTTCTTCACTTAAAGGCTCTGACTATCCCTGCTTGGTTCTATTACTATAAAATTATCAGGATATAATTATGTTGTATGGTAACACAAGTTCCCATAATGATTTAAAGGATTAAAACGACAACTGCCACTCAAAAATTATAAAACTAATCTCCCTGAAATAGAACTATCTGGTAGTTCAATGGTTTAGACGCTTGCTATGAAAAGTTTCTGGGTATGTTAGCAGGTTCAGATCCCAGTGGTGCCAGAAGTTTTAATGGTTGTTTGATCATATGAGCTAGCCAGGTTGTTTCATGATCTGGATTCTACATTAAACTGTAGGGAGTGAGGCGGTTAAACAAGTTGGTAAAAAGAGAACATAAATAATTATCAGACAGCAGAATTATAGGCCAATCAGCTTGACATAGTGGTAGGTAAATTAATAGAGAAATTGATATGCAACCACATCAGAAACATATGTGAGGGGAGTAAGTGTTTTTCAAGTAGGCAACATGGTTTAGGCAAGGACATTCATGTAAATCTCAGTTGGTGGGATATATCAAGATATTTCAGTTGAAATGGACAAGGGAAGCTAAATTGATAGTACAGTACTAGATCTTTCAAAGTCTTTTGACAGAGTGATCCATGAATGGTAATAAATAAGATAAATCTATTGAGTGGATGAGAAAGTGATCTGATGAATAGAAGAACTTTTAAAGGTAGAAAACAAAAACTTAAGGTTGGAAATGCAGTATCCAAAGAAGTGGAAGTAAAAATTGCAGTGCCATCTGGTAGCTATTGGGACCATTGCTATTCATTATTCTAATGAGTATTGTATTTATGGTTTACTGACCAAAATTAGATTGTTAGTAGATGACATAGTGCTGTACAATAGGATTAAAATGGTAGAAGACTGTAGACAGTTGCAGGGTGACCTGGACTGGTAATCTAGCTGGGTGGTAAACGTGGGCTGAAATAATTCAAAGAAGAGTCAGTTTACTAGATACACATATTAAAAAAAAACGAAGGTTGATTGTGATTACAATGCGGGAAATGTATTGCTTTTTGAAACATGAAATGTAAAATCTTGGCATTACTTTTGATAACAAGCTTAGCTGGATAGGACACATTGGACAGATAGTAGAAAAGGTTTCAAATTCTGCATTTGTAGAAGAGAGTGATGAGGGGATGTATGAGAGAAGTAAAGGAACTGGGTCATAAAACATTCTTCAGACCATTGCTTGAATATGGTAGTGTAGTATGGGTCCCACAGTTTGAGTATCAAATATAGGAGTTGAAAGGGCTGCTAGATTTGTTTCTGAAAATTATCACAGAACTCAATCAGTAACAGATATGATAAAAGAGCTAAAATGGAAGACAGTAGGAGAGTGAAGAGGGACATGGAAGTTTACAAGGCGTATAATGGTGATGAAACATGGAGCGATATTAGTGTAAGAATTAAAAGTAATGCATGGAAGGGAAAAGATGACCATGACTACAAGTTGGCACTTGATTTCAGGCATAGGTATATGAAAATTCTGTTCTTTTTTTTTGTATGTAAAATGGTCAGGGATTGGGATAAGTTACCGAGAGAAATGATGAAATTTACCGTTGAAAGAATTTAAAGTTGAAATTTGTGGAGGCCAAAGGTAGTGTGTGCAGGAAAGGGAAAGATGGGTGTGTAGAGAAATTGCCACTGGAGCATGCTCTCCATTGCAGTTTTAGTTAAATTAAATAGTATATGACTGTCCCAGAGCAAAGGAACAGACCATCTTACATCTGAGGAATGGGATAAAACCAACCTTTTGATTGCGGACTATATTAGTTTTTCACCCACAAAGTACTGCACTTATATTTTCCTCATTTTGTCAGTGAGCCTAAAGTGCCTCACTCTAATAGTGCACAGTTCAACCCCACGTGATACATCTGTGAAGCTTCACTGTGTCTTGTTGGTAGAATTGTATACAAAGTAACTTCAAGCATAGAAAAAACGTGTAAAAGGTATCTCAGCTCTATATACATCATTGCCGATGAGACTAAAGTCTAAAGAAATTTTAAAGTACTGTATCATCCGTTTTTTTTTTTTTTTTAAAAAGTTCTTTGATAGCAGCATACTTCAAATAGTAGAGCAGATTAAAATCCCAGCCATGTTTTCAACAATTTTAGTCACAAGACCATTCAATATAATACTTCTGTTTTATTAATAAAGCTGTATAAAGTTAGTTTTTACTATAATATTAATTTCACTTGTTTTTGATACACCGTGACAGTTGGTTCCTTAAATACATTATAGTTTTTGCACATTGCTCTGGCAGTATTAATTCTCTTCCTCGTGTCAATGAATATAACATTACTTTCTTACTGATCAACAATTAAAATCGTCGCTGGACATTCTTTTTTTAGTGGAATAGATAAGTTCACTGGCTTATAATTTTTATCACTATATCCTGACTCCAAATTGGAT
>JARYHS010008299.1:0-28518 GCA_031002005.1 Vandiemenella viatica
GGAATTGCAAAATGATCGATCTGAGAAATGTTTTCAAAACAACTCATTGGCATTGGTAATGACAATCCCTGTGACGTTTTGACTTGCTGCATTACATTTCCTGTCAATTTTTTTTGAACGAACGAGCTATATTACAGCGACAAAACACGGATGTAAATGATAATTTTAAAATTCAAATGAAATTGCTGGTGATTAAGGACATACAAATCAGTTGATTGTGCAACTATCCAAGATGTTGTCGTTAATTATCCACCAGAATTTTAAACTCACTGAATTGCCAGGATTGTTGCCTCATAATCTTCAATTAAAAGTAGGATCGGTGGCCATAATGTTGCGAATATCAACCAACCGCGTCTTTGTAATGGCAAGACGACTAGCAGTGAAAAATTACCGAACAATGTGATCGAAGCAACCATTCCAAAAGGAAAATATAAGGGAGAAGATGTATTGATACCTCGCATCCAGTGATACCAACTGACGTACCATTTGATATAAACGACTGCAATTTCCAGTGCGGCTTGCTTTCTCTATGACCATAAATAAATCCCAGGGTCAGTCGTTGAGTGTTTGCGGCGTTAATCTTGAAAACCATGCTCTCTCATGGATAGTTGTATGTTGCCTGCTCTCGTGTTGGAAACCGTCAGCTTTATTTTGTTTACGCGCCAGGTAACCAACAAAAAATATCGTGCACCATAAAGCATTTCAATAGAAATCATCATCACATTATTACTAACGCCTTGTGCAATGTACGAAATAGAAACTTATTTTTGTAAGTAATCGGTTGTTTATTATCGAGACATAAATCAATAAATATGTGATCATTCTGAAATACGTTTATATATTTATTTTTTGTTTTGGACTACGATAGGACAATAACTTTTGACAGAAATCTAGTATATTAATAAAAAATGTACTGACATATATATTTTGACTTATTGTATAGCAGGTGTGTGTCGTCTTTGGGGATAGCATAAGCTTCTAGGTGTGACTGGTATTAAGATCTTTGGTTTCTGACAGCGAGTGTAAAGAGAGTAGTGCACCGCATGTTGTAAAGTACGCACATGCGAGACGGAGGCAACTATATCACGGCGGTATCAGTAATATTGTAAATTGTGAATATCATCAAGTAATTACGTCAAGTAAAGTGAAATTTACTATTAGCTCATTGTTAAGAATTAATTTTGACGGTTAGAGCAGTTTTACGGTATAAGTTAATATTTACGAACAGTGCTTATAATTACTCCACACAATAATTTATTTCGTTTGGGCTGATACATTGGTTAACTATGTTTTATCTTCGGAATTAAATGAGTAGCAGCTAATATGTGTTCGTGACGAATCGGGCCATTCGTCCTAAACATGCTGCTACTTCCTTTGGAGAGGAAATATTGAAATGAATTAATTCTTAGCGATGATTCATCGTGGGCTGACATTGCTGATTATCAACTCTCAGAAGAAAAGCTCATGAACAACGAATTAGAAAACTTTCGTATAAGTGTTGGTAAATTTGACCAGTTTGCGTATCGTAGTACATAGATATCCATAGCACAGATTAGTCTGCCCATGAGGAATTCTGAATTGAGGTCCACCTCATCTTTCTATCTCTCTCTCTCTGTGAGTGTGTGTGTGTTTTTTGTTCTCCTTGTGTGGTCTTTTTGCCGACCCTCTTCCGATAGGGACGAGAAAGCTTTGCGGGTATTTCGTCGCCAGTGCCATCCCAGTGTATCTCTAGAGGCGAGAGGGCGTCTGGCGTAAGTGAGGGAACAAAGTGTTTGCTACCTGCCTCCACGCTCAAAGTACACTGCAGGCGCCGCCGCCTCTTTCACCATTTCTTTTCTACCGCAAACACCGCCTAACATCGGGTCATACGTCATAATCATCGTTTACAAACACACTCGCTGCTAGAAAGTCTCTAACACAGATTAGATTGAAAATAGAAACATAACTTGTGACTCCAATTTAGCCACCGTTCGACGGTAAATAAACGTGACTAAATTGACGGAAAAAGTATTCACTTGCTATACCTCCCTTATTTTTCCGTCATTTAATTATGTCCATTATAATTTACGATAGTCTGGCTAGCGAAAACAGTAGAAAATGTTTTCTGAAAAACGCTACGTGTCACGGGAGGGGGTTATAAAAAAGCCACGCCAAGCTACTTGTGCAGGGAGGGATGATTCTGAGGAGGCCAAATGGGGCTAGGTAGTTTACGGGTGATCCCTAATGATTAAAGCATAAAACTTCTCAAATTAATTGCTGTGCTTTCCATTTTACTGCCACTACTGTTAACATTGCAAATTAAATCCAATGATGGAAAGTGCAACAAATTTTTCACTGTATAAAGAAAAAAAGAAAAACATGTATTTTTGGGATCGTTAGTCAATCCTTAAAGTGTAAAAGGTTGATTAGTGTGTGTGAACAGCGTCTAATCACATCTTTATTTGTAACCCACGTACTTCTTTTTGCCGCGTTAGGTTTTTTGGTCACGACAGAGCAATTTTGGTTTGCCAGTTTAAGCTCTGTAACGTAGATCGCCAAGTCATAGTTGAGGTTTTTACTGCCAATAATGGCATTCACATTATGACTAAAAAACGTATTCTCTTTGTGGATGTGCAGATATCTTTTTCGAAACTTCCGCTTATTTCCAGTTCACAAGGAAGGTTATATTTGTCTTCGAAATACACGAGATTCAACAATGGTAGATTAATTTTAAAATTTTAATTGCGTTTAATTATCGGCAGCTATACTGGAAACCAAATCAGTAAAAAGAAGGGGTAGAACATAATTTATCATAATGACAACATATGTTGTAATGTTCAACTCTTTAAGTGCTTAACATTATATATCTGATGACCTAGAATGATGTTTACTTGCGGTCTCCTCCCTTCCCCCCGTCCCCCCCCCCCCCCCACCCCTCGGCCCCAACAACGTATTTCAGGCAAGAAACACGTGACATCCACAAATGTTTTTAAGATTTGGAGCACGATAAGAATCACTTGTTTATTATATTTCGTCTGAACTCAGAGTTGAGCACAAGCAAAGCCATGAAATTATTTATCACTGTTCTTAACTTCTATTTACTGTTGGTACCTGATAAAGCAATATTTGCCTATTACTAATAACTCTGAAAAAATTCGAGTCATTATTCATTTGTATGTATCCCTTTGAACCTTATTCCATTTACATCGTTCGGTTTACCATATTACATTATTTTCCACACTTTAATAGCTCATGTATGCTCTCTAATTACAACATTTGGAGTGTTCGATACAATTGATTCTGGACCCATTGTTGCAATATTTGCCCGCATGAACGCCAGTGTACCGTCTGCCAGCATGGCGCAGCGGGTAGCGTCACGAATTGCGGTACCGAAGGTCGCCGGTTCAATCCCGCCCACTGACAAAAATTATTTAATTCTGTTTATTATTTCCAGAAGATTCTACATGTTTCCTAAGGTCACTTGTAACTTCTACACATTTCATTTGTTAACTACTCTTGTAATCTCTAGTACGTTCTATCTGTGTATAAATAGAAGAGCATTCTGCCCAAGAGGCAGTCAGTGCTGCGTGTATGTTTGAGTTCTCAATAAACCTGTTCTCAGTTTAAGTGCTGTGTTCATTGACAAGTAACCTTCGAATTCACACCTGCCCGGTTCCAACGCGACATAGTTTGGTGGAGGCGCCGGGTACCCTGTGCAACAGCTGCATCGTCGTGGCTCCGATTAGGCAACGTAAAAGTCGCCGCCTACACGGACTGGAACCGGACTACAAAGGATATACTCAGTACGTCCTTCCGAAAGTCCGCGTCATTAGGAAACCCATGGCGGCAAGCCAGCTGCACATTCGACACCCATCGGTGTTCTCTGGAGACGCTGGACAGGATCCTAACAAATGGCTAAAAGGGTTCGACCGAGTCGCCAAGTACAACAGGTGGGATCATACCATGTGCTTGGCAAATGTTTATTTCTATCTGGACGGAACCGCCCAGCAGTGGTTCGAGAACAACGAAGAAAAACTGAATAACTGGGAAATGTTCCAGACGGAACTTAAGAAAACGTTTGGGGACCACCAGCGACAAATCCGCTCGGCGGAAGAACAACTGAAGAACCGGGCCCAACGACATGGGGAGCCGACGCAATCTTACATACAGGATGTTTTGGCCCTATGCAACGTAGTCAACCCGAATATGACTGAAGCCGACAAAATCACGCACCTAATGAAAGGTATTGCAGAAGACATGTACCAAGCTCTTCTGATAAAAGACGTCGCTACGACGGAAGAGTTCATCAAGTGGTGCCAGCGGATTGAGGAGATGCAACAAAGGAGGGTTGGGCGAAAGAAGTATGACAGACTTCCCAACGTAGTCCCTATGGCAGTTGTGGAAGACCAGCACGACTTTGCGTCTCTCATACGACAAATTGTGAGAGAAGAATTACAACAGTTCATGGCAGCTGGGACTCTTGAACCGAGTGAGCATCAGATCATGGCCCAGTGGGTCATGAAGGAGCCGACGCGGCGGAAAAAGAGGTATTTCAGACAATAGCTCCTGTCTGCCGAGCCAATCGCACTCGACGTGAAGAATGGCCTCGCCCTGATATGACGTATGCTGCAGCTGCCAAACGGCAGCCTAGGAACCGGCCGACACGGCCACAACCAAATCCTCCGGCACCTATGACGTCCCGCAGACGAACGGACGTCTGGAGGACAGAAGACAACGCGCCAGTATGTTTCCACTGTGGGCGCCCTGGACATGTCATACGCTACTGCAGAGAGAGAAGACGAGTATTTGACGATTATTTTGCCGCAAGACGTCCGCCATCCGAACAGTTCTACCCCAGGCAGCCACCCGCTGACGAGTTCGGTCGACCTACGGGAAGAAGCCCATCGCCGTACCCTAGACGAGGTCGATCCCCGACGCGCCGCTGCCGTTCATCGTCGCCGGACAGAGCTACCAGCCGCTCCCCTAGCCGCCGCACGCAGGAAAACTAAGCAAGGCGACCATCTACGGAGGTGAGGCCGCCGCAGATGAAAATCCTCCATGGATGACAGTCACTAAGATGTCGGGAAATCTCATCAACGTTATAATCGACGGCCAACCTGTCCGGGCGCTGGTTGATTCAGGAGCTTCTTTCTCCGTATTGTCGGACAATTATCGTCGCACACTAAAGAAGACAATGTTCCGTGATACGGGGGCAACTGTGCTAAAGGTCGCAAATGGAAAGTACGTCCAGCCAGCTGGAGCTTGTGTCGCGAGAATAACCATCAACAACAGGACCCAGCCAGTTGAATTTGTCATTTTAACAGAATGTAGTCATAATGTCATCCTTGGATGGGACTTCCTTAAGGCATCCCAAGCTGTCATTGACTGTGGAACGTCTGAGCTGCAAATTGAAGAAGTCGTTGCGACGGGTACACGTAACACAGAATCTTCTGGGAAGTTATTCGCCGTTGACAACGTGACAATCCCGCCGTTCGCAATGAGAAGAGTCCCAGTCAAAAACACGGACGACCGCAACCTTGAAGTGCTTGTCGATAGTAGAAAGTTTATTAGGCTCACGAAAGAAATCTACATACCAGCGGCTATCATAAGCATTATCGGTGGTCGAGGAGACATTTGGATCACCAACTGTCACGAGCAGTCACAAATTATCCCCAAGGGAATGTGCATAGGGACAGCTGAACCAGTCCAGGAGGGCGAGCTCAACGTCATTAACGAAGATCCATGCTCTGTTACTAGTACCGACAACACGCTGGAGGAAACAACTATGGAACTGCCAATAGGGTCCGGCCTGACCAAGGAACAACACCACCGGGTGTTAGCTATACTACGCCAATTCTCTGGTGTATTCACACCCCAGCAAAAAAAAGGTCAGACGAAACGGCCCACGATAAAGCATCGTATCAATACTGGGGAGTCATCCGCCCATTAGCCAGCGCTCGTACCGATTGTCACCAGTCGAAAGGCGAATAATTCGAGAGGAAGTGGAGAAGATGTTGCATAATGACATTATTCAACCTTCGAGAGTCCTTGGTCATCTCCGGTGGTCCTCGTAAAGAAGAAGGATGGTACGTGGCGATTCTGTGTCGACTATCGGCGGCTGAACAAAATCACAAAGAAAGACATGTTCTACCCACTGCCGTGCATCGACGACGCCTTAGACTGCTTGAAAGGAGCTACATACTTCTCAACCATGGACATGCAGACAGGCTACTGGCAAATCGAGGTTGACGAAGCTGACAGAGAAAAGACGGCTTTTATTACACCTGATGGCCTCTATGAATTCAAAGTAATGCCATTCGGATTATGCAACGCTCCGGCCACATTCGAACGCATGATGGACAACTTACTTCGACACCTTAAGTGGACGACGTGTCTTTGTTATTTAGATGACATTGTTGTTTTCTCGAAAACATTTGAAGAACATCTGAGTCGCCTGTCAACGGTGCTGAAGTGTGTTCAGACTGCAGGACTCCGCCTCAATCCGAAGAAGTGCCTCTTCGTCGCCAGAGAGATAAAAATCCTGGGGCAACCTGGTCAACGGAGATGGCGTCCGCGCTGATCCAGATAAAGTAAGGGCAGTCATAGGAATTTCCAACTCCTCAGCACATTCGTGATGTGAGAAGCTTTCTTGGGCTGTGCTCATACTTCCGGCGTTTCATAAAAGGATTCTGTAACATGGCACGTCCACTGCAAGAACTTTTGCAGGGAGACGCCAAGTTTTACTGGATGAAACTAAAGAAAGATCTTTCCAGGCACTTAAGGAGGCTCTAACTTCCGCACCAGTTCTAGCCTTATACGACGAGAATGCAGAAACTGAACTTCACACTGACGCCAGCGGTTATGGGATCGGTGCAGTGCTTGTGCAAATTCAGGAAGGTGCCGAGAAGGTGATAGCCTATGCATCAAGAGTATTCTCTAAGCCCGAGATAAACTACTCTACAACCGAGAAAGAATGCCTCGCAGTTGTCTGGGCTATCAACAAGTTTCGTCCGTATTTATTCGGCAAACCTTTCACCGTCGTAACAGACCACCATTCTTTATGTTGGCTAACCAGCTTGAAGGATCCATCAGGTCGACTAGCAAGATGGGCACTTAGACTTCAAGAGTACGACGTCACGGTGGTATTCAAAAACGGACGCAAACACAAGGATGCCGACAGCCTTTCAAGGAATCCTTTAATAGAACACAACAGCATGAATGGAATTTCAGCCCTCGCTGAATTAGGTGACGTTGCAGCTGAACAGAGGGAAGATTCAGAGTTATTAAGAACCATAGACGCCTTGGAGAAAGGAGAACCGGCCAAAGGAGGGTTTCAATTGATAGATGGGACATTGTATAAGAACAACTACGATCCACTAGGCCCCAAGTGGCTTCTGGTCGTTCCAGCTCATCTCCAGCCAGCTATTCTCAAGTATTTCCACGACGCTCCAATATCCGGTCATCTGGGATTTGTGAAGACCCTGGACCGAATCAGACGCAGGTATTACTGGAAGGGTCTCTACCGATCTGTCAAGCATTATGTGAGTCACTGTAAAGAGTGCCAGCGACGGAAACATGTACCGCAATTACCTCCAGGTCATCTAGTACCAATTCCACCTGCAGCAGTTCCATTCCACCGAATTGGGATCGACCTTTTGGGGAGGTTCCCGAAGTCGACAACCGGTAACCGATGGATAATAGTCTGCACCGACTACCTCACGCGCTACGCTGTCACCAAACCTGTGCCGACTGCAGAAGCTCCAGAGGTTGCAAAATTTCTAGTAGAAGACATTATTTTGAAGCATGGAGCACCACGTGTGATGATATCCGATCGTGGAAAGGTATTCCAGTCAAGACTAGTATCAGAGGTCATGTCAAGATGCGACGTTGTCCACAGGATGACAACTGCATACCACCCTCAGACAAACGGTCTCACAGAACGCTTCAACAAGACATTAGCCGATATGCTGTCGATGTATGTGGATGTTGAGCAGAAGGATTGGGATACAATACTGCCAGTGGTCACATTTGCTTATAATACAGCAAGGCAAGATACGACAGGCTTCACTCCGTTTTTTCTGCTCCATGGCCGTGAAGCTGAGACCACAATGGATACGCTGTTCCCATTCCAGCCGGACGACACTCAGGATGACTATATAAAACAGCTCATTACCAGGGTCGAAGAAGCAAGACAGCTGGCTCGCATACGAACACTGGCCACCCAGGAGAGGGACCGTCAGCGGTATGACGGCAAGCACCGACCTGTTGCGTACAACCCAGGAGATCTCGTATGGATTTTTACCCCTGTCCGGAAGGTTGGGCTATCAGAAAAGTTACTGAAGCGGTACTTTGGTCCGTATCGTGTCATACGCCGCCGGTCAGACGTCACATACGAAGTCGAGGATTATGAGCCGTCCTCGAAACGACGAAAGCTAATGGACATTGTTCACATCCTCCGCATGAAGCCTTACTACAATCCTGACGAGCAGCTAGGCACAACCAGCTTCTTGTTCAAGGACTCTGAGGACGGTTTGGATACTGAGGAAGTCGGACAGGAAGATAATAGTACAAACAGGAGGGGCCCTCCAGAACTGCCATACAGAGGACCCACGACAAGATCAAGATCCAGGACACTTCAGCGTGCCCCAAAAGAAATCTAACAGCGGGACGCTGTTTTCCTCAGGAGAGGGAGCAATGCCGCATGAACGCCAGTGTACCGTCTGCCAGCATGGCGCAGCGGGTAGCGTCACGATTTGCGGTACCGAAGGTCGCCGGTTCAATCCCGCCCACTGACAAAAATTATTTAATTCTGTTTATTATTTCCAGAAGATTCCACATGTTTCCTAAGGTCACTTGTAACTTCTACACATTTCACTTGTTAACTACTCTTGTAATCTCTAGTACGTTCTATCTGTGTATAAATAGAAGAGCATTCTGCCCAAGAGGCAGTCAGTGCTGCGTGTATGTTTGAGTTCTCAATAAACCTGTTCTCAGTTTAAGTGCTGTGTTCATTGACAAGTAACCTTCGAATTCACACCTGTCCCGGTTCCAACGCGACATTATTAATAATAACTAAAATTCTAGAAAAGAATTTGTTTCAATTACTGAAATACTACTGATATATTTCAGAGTGAAATTCCAGTAAAATCTTAAGTATGAATAAATATAATATTTTAAAAATTCTTCTTGGGTGTTCAGCCGAATAAGTTCTGCCATGCATGATGTTTCGACAGCTGCTTTGACTCAGCAGCTCAAAGTGAACTTCTGCCACCAGAGGGTGAAACATAATTTCTATCCTAAGTATCACCTTAGACCGCTCCTTAACATTCAAAAACACATGTCAGAAACTGAAAACAACGAAACAACATCATGAAGAAGCTAGCTGGTACTTCGTGGAGAGCTGATGCAGACACACTGCAACCAACCGCTCTCACCATGGTTTACCCTGTTGCTGAGTACTGTGCTCCAGTGTGGAAACATAGTGCTCATACTAGAAAAATCGACATCAAACTGAATGAGTGTATGAGAGTAATAACTGGCACCCTAAAATCCACCCCAGCCCCCCGGTTGCACCTAATCAGCAAAATACCACCTCCAGATATAAGACGCCAAGAAGCAAGGGCACGTGAGTGGATAAAACTACACCATCTTGATCATACACAGGATCTCCTAATCCATGAGGTTCTAAATGACTTACCCCCCACTCTTCTTAAGTCCAGAAACCCAGTATGGCAAGATGTATTTGACATTGATGTCATGGAAAAATGGCGACAAAGCTGGAACTCTGCATCTGTAAAACATCCAGATATTAAAGATCTCACAGCTGGACTTCCAGGATTCCATCTAAATAGAGACCAGTGGGTCAAACTAAATCGCCTAAGAACAGGCCATGTGAAATGCAACGCCATGCTGCATAGGTGGGGTCTTCAGGACTCTCCTGCATATAACTGCGGTGCTCATTCCCAGAGTGTGGAGCATATTATCAGGGAATGCCCTCTACGGAAGTATGATGGACCATTTGAAGATGTTTTTGGAGCTACAAGTTCCTTCGTAGAATGGCTGGAAAAAACAGGACATCAGCTTGTGAACGCTACCAATGTTTTAGTCATTGTATATATTTATTATTGTATTAGTTTCTTAGCCATACAACAAAACAAATAAATAAATAAGCTGCTTTGATCAGGTGAAGTAACAGGTCAAAGCTGATACTGCCCTCACACATCACGGCTGTGTTTGCCTCATCATTCACACTCATATAAGTACTGATGGTAGCTAGTATTCACCTGTTAAAGACAGTGAGGATGTCTTTCAAAATGTAGTGGATGGTAGAACTTATCTGGCTGAACATCCAAGAAGAATTTTTAGAAGCTATGTGCCAGAAAGACTCAGTTCTTAAAACAAATTAAAAATACATTTGGAAAAGAGCAAAAGAAGTGCATATAAAATAAGAACTCAATGCATTTGCTTCCGAAAGAATGCTACATCTGTATAACTTTGAAGATGATATAAATAATTTGGGTTAGCCATAATATTATTTCTCTCTTCATGTAATTGCTGACCCCCTGCTTTCAACTTTGGTAAGCAGAGGGTTTACTGTCAGTATCGTTGTTTGTTTACAACTAGGCTCCTTAAGGAAATTTAATGTCTGCAGTAATTTCATTGCAAATTCCAGTGATGTGGATAAGATAAGATATTTATTGATCCATTTAGTCAATTTATAGTACAGGTGCACATTTGATATCGAATAAGTCATTTTGATGATTAGATGTTACATACAATTTTGAGATGATGGGACTTATACAGATGATTGATGATACAATGACAAAACAAGTGTACATGAAGAGAATTTAAGGATACAATAGCAGATAAAAACAAAATTTCAGAAATCCTAAAACAGATTTTTGATGAGTTTATATATTCACTAATAGAGTAACACTGTGCCTCACTAGAAACGCCTTAAGTTTTATTTTAAATGAGCTACATGAAACATTTTTTTACTTCTTCTGGTGTTATGTTATAGATTGTTATTCCTGAATTTAAAATACTTTTCCGATATGTAGTAATCCTGAAAAATATTTTGTGGATGTCTGAATGTCCTCTAGTGTGGTAATTATGTACCATATCATTTTTTATTACTTATTGTTTCTTAAAGAGGCACTCTCTTGTGAAATGAACTATTTCATAGATGTACAGACATGGAACATTTAGAATAGTGAGGTTAGTGAAATGTGTTCTACACGATTCTTATCTTTTTAGGTGACAAATAGTTCTCACTGCTCTTTTCTGCATCCTAAATATATCAATGCTTTGGGATGAGCTACCCCAGAAAATAATTCCATATCTGCCCAGTGAGTGGAAGTGAGCATGGCAGGCTTGCATTATTGTACTAATACTAGTGGTATCCCTTAGGATTCTCAGTCTGTAACACATTGTAGACAGTCTTTTAGCTAATTTGCTTATGTGTACATCACATTTCATGTTCTGTTGTATCCATAATCCCAAGAGTTTGGTTTCATTTACAGTTTTTAGGTCTTTTTCATTTATAGCTACTTGAATATTGTTTTTGTTAGCAGAGTGAGGTAGACAAAAATTCAAACACACTGTTTTTTCCTCATTGCAGATTATGTTATTTGCATCAAACCAGATTTTCAACTCACTCATGGTTTTATTTGCTATTAATTCTAAATGTTTAATGTTTAGGGAATGAATAAAACATTTGTGTCATTTGCAAAATGAACTATCTTTTGGATGGACATTCCTAGTGAGATCATCTGTATAAATTAAAAACAAAATAGATCCTAATACTGAACCTTGGGGTAAACCATACTTAACAAACTCGTCATCTGAGGTAAATTTTTCCCTTGTACAATTTTTCTGGTGTGTTGTTTCATACTCTACAGAGACTTGGTTTTCAGGTACGATTTTATCCTGTTTTTTGTATTCCCTCTTATCACCATTTTTTCCAGTTTAATTAATAGTTTATCATGATCTATTACATCAAATGCCTTTGATAGGTCCTGGAAAATACCTGTAGCCATATCATTTTCATCCTAAGCTTTTAAAACAGAATTTAAGAATTCAAAGACTGCTGTATGAGTAGCTTTATTTTTCCTGAATCCATGCTGCTGGATAGAAAATGGTGCATATTTGCTGATAAACTTAAAGAGACTGTCAAGGAAAAGTTTCTCTAATATTTTTTTTTTTTTTTTTTAAAAAAAAACCTCTTAATTGGGACATAGGCCTATAATAGCTTAATCAACACTGGATAAGAAGATAAACAAAAAGAATTTCCTAAACTTGCCTTATTTTAAAACCTCTTTCAATTATTTTTTTTTTTTTAATGGTAAGGAAGGTCACTATGAAGACTGTTTTATATTGAAGCAACTATGTTGTACCAGAATTTTGACTAAAAAAATGGGTCATGGTACAGCTTCGAAAATATGTTTATAAACAAAGTGAAAATCCTGGCCAGTTGTATCTCTTACTAAGTGTGACACTAAATGTAGTGTCAATCTACAGTGAACTCATCTCTAAGGAATGTATGGGAAATCTGAAAGTAGATGGATAATGTTTTAAAAACTGGACTTACATGTCATCCTTAGTGGAAGAAGAAGGTTTAACTAAGTTACTGAACAGAAGAACAGAACAATTATAGTGCAAGAAATAAAAAATGAAGAGCTTCATGGCAATGTTCTTAAATTAACTAAATTAAACACTAAGCTGATACTGTGACTGTTATGACATTGACCAATTGTTGAATTTGGCTGGTGATATTATTACGTGAAAGAATAAATCTGTAAGGTAAAAACAGATATTTGGAAATTCTTATTAATCAGACAGATCAAAAGCTGCTTGAAGGAGAATCATAAAATAATTATTTCAAAAAGCTCTCAGGACACAAGTAGGAAAAAAATCTGAGCTTACTGTGGATCCCCCCCACCCCCTAGTGAGATTTTGTCAGACCCCCTCCTCAATTTGTGTGCACGTAATTAATGGACACATGGCACATGGCTGGATTAGTATGTGTTCCCTCAGTAAACCTGGAAACATGCTTCATAAGACTATTTCAAAACAACTAGATGTTTCCACCGAGGCTCGTGTAGTGCAAATTCACACTACTACCTGCCATTCGGGAGGACGGGGTCAAACCTCGTTCGGCCATTCTGACTGGGGTTTTCCGTGGTTTTCCATAGTCACTCAAGGCAAATGCTGGGATGGTTCCCTACAAGGCCAAGGCTGACTTCCATCCCCCCTCCCTCCCCTTTAGGTTAGTCGGCTGAAAAGGATCCTTCACCTGGGAGGAATGAAATTGTATAAAAAATAAAATAAAAAAACTAGATGTTCCCAAAAAATATAAAAGGAAGAAGTGGAAGATCAAGTAAAGGCTTTGATCTGCACGTCAAAGAGATGTAATTATGAAGATTTTATGACCTGTTCCATTGTATTGAAAAATGTTTGGTCATAGAAAGTCTTCATCTAAAAAATGTGTGTTCTGTGTACTCTCATGCAAGTATGTCACTCTATTGTATGGTGGTTTTTGCTTCTGTCAAATCTGCAGATCTAATTCAATCCTTGTCTCATATCCACAGAAACATTGTAATCAAAAGTTGGCTTAATATTAGGATATACTTCATTATCCAATGTGCACCACTCCCTCACAATCTTCTCTCATACCTTACTGCTCCCTCCATATAAATCTGCTATCATTCAGTTAGTAGCTGCTGCCACCAGGAAGAAAGGCCAACCCTCTCATTCTTCATATGGAGAAAATCTTTAGCTGAATATTAATGTGTTGTGTTTCTGGAGTGATTCCAACACTTTATGATATTTGTAGATTCAACATCTTTCATCCATATTGAGGGTACAGTAGACAAGACTAAGGTTAATGCTGAAAATGTCACATAGCCAATAATAAGAATGTTACTGGTGAACTGTAGAAGTATAATGAACAAAGTGATAGGGTGGAAACTTAATAGAGATACACAAACCACAAGTAATTATACAGTCTTAGTTAAAAAGAGTACTAGACAATTAGGTTTCTTATAATGGTTACGGAGTATCCCACAGAGAGAGAGGATAAATTGATGGAGGGAAATTCATATCAGTTAGCAAAGATTACTACAGTTCACTGGTATTCATAGATCGTGACCATGAGTTACCAGGTGTAGATTTCTGTGGTGATGAAAAAGAAAAACATCAGGGTGTTGGCTGCTTACTCTAGTGAGAGAATGAATGTTGAGTAGAAACTAAATTCATATTCACAATTCAGAAGTGAACAAAGCAGTTGATAGTGTAGCACTAGCACTAAGGCAATTGACAGAGTGGAATGGATGAAAAAATGACTTGCAGGGTAGAGTAATTCTTAAAATGCTTTAGGAAATGCCATATTCAAAGAGGTGGAAGTGAATATATTAGTGCAAGAGGGTAGTGTACTGGGACTATTGCTATACATCATTCTAATGAATTTAGATTGTTTGCAGATGATGTAATGGTATATGCTAGGAACAAAATGGGAGAAAACTGAGAACAGCTGCAGGGTGGGATTGATAGAATATCTAACTGGGAAGATCAACACGGGAAGATAAATGGCAAGAAGAGTCAACTTATTATCTACACAAATAAAAAACTAAAGTTTATGGGGTGGGGTCAGAATGGCTTTTTGAAGGTTCGAATGTAAATGCCCTGGCATAACATTTGGTAATAAACTCAACTGAGCAGGTGACATTAGTTGGTATTGAAAGGTTTCAAAATCCTTCATTTACTGGAGAGGTGATGAGAGGATGTACAAGAGAAGTGGGAACTGAGTCACAAAACTTTGGTCAGACCATTGCTTCAATAGGGTTTGGGAACCTCATTTTGGGTATCAAATACAGGAGATGGAGTTCAAAGAAGAACTGTTAGATTTGTCACTGGAAATTACTGCAGAACTCAGTCAGTAATTGATGTGGTAAAGGAGCTGGATTGGGAGTAACTGAAAAACAGGAGACGGGAGAAGAGAGTGCAGAGAGTATAAAAGACGTATCTTACTGTTAGTGATGGTGCTTGGAGGGACACTGATTGAAGAATTGGTAGTAGTGCATGGAAATGAAAAGATGGCTTTGGGCACAAGCTGGCACTCGATTTTATACATAAGGTAGTGTGGGAAAATCTACTTTTATGGGTAAAGGTGTGAGGGACTGGAATAAATTACAAAGAGAATTAATGAATAATTTACCAAAAATGTTGAAGAAATTTAAAATTTGTAAATGGCAATAGAAGATGTGTGGAGGAATTTAACATGCAAATATAATAATAAAAAGTAATAAAATAGAGATAAATAGATGACTAGTGAAATTGCCATACAATTCAATAATTTAATTAATGGAAGAAAATATTTCTCATTTTGTTAATTATTGTAATTACAGCCTTTTTCATTCATTTCCTTTTATATTCCATAGCACATACTGCCCCCCATAGTCGATTCATTTTTTTATTTTTTTTTAATCAATGGAATTTCTTTTATTTATTTTATCTATTTAATATGCTTTCACAGACTGAACATGAAGGGAGAGTGGTAATATTCAGTCATGGTATTCAGAATGACATGTGGGATTGATTCTCTTTCCAGCCATCAGATTTCAGTTTTTCGCAGTATCCCAAAATCGCTACAGGCAAATCCTGGGTGATTCCTTTATGAAGGAAGGTCATGGCTTTTATCCTTCCTATACCTTGCCCACAGTCCTTGAACATGAATGATGTCATTATCAATATTATAGGATATTTTATGAGATAAGTAGGGTAATATCTCATGTTTCAATACTAAAGCAATTTTTGTTAATTATTGTTCATGACATGACTTATAAACGCTTCAGATAATATTATTTTTTTAATGGATAATGGTTTTTAATAGTGTGGCTTATAGACTAGTGGCAAAGTTTCTACTGTTACATCTTCCATTTCTGCCAATAGCCCTATTATACGGGGTGGGGGGAGAGAGGGGGGAGGGAGGGAGGTTGGAATGCAGTGATTGTGAAACATGTAACTTATATTCTATATGATAAGTGTTTGTTTTATGTTTGCATTATGTGAAGTTTATGAGAGAAAGATAGGGAACTGTCCTAGCATTCGTCTAGGTGATTTTGGGAAACCAGCTGAAAACAGCATTCGGATGGCTTGTATGTGATGCCCCATATTTGAACTTTTATCTCTTGTCCCTCCACATTTAGAGTAATGGCTCTTAATTGTGCGCAGCCACAATTGTGAGTAATGAAAGTAATAATGCAGTATGATTACTAACAATTCTACTTTTTTTAAATTTGAAATTCATAATTTTTTAGAATTCCTTACCTGAAGAGAAACAGAACCCTATTGATTGTCATGCCATTGTTTGTCCTACTACAACAGTAGCTCATAAAAGGAATAGACTTCAAATTTGCAAGTTACTTCTCTGTTGTTTCCAAACCAGATGTCGTATTTAAAAAATTTCAAATTATATTGTCAGAGAAAGTGGAGGGGAAATATTCTTTTGCAGTCCCAGCATATGGGGTTAATATGTTTTAAAAAAATAGACATGAGTGGCTGTCATAATTGTAAATTTTAAAGTATTTTTGTTGCCACCTTTATCTTAACTACAATATAAACTCAGTACCTGAACTTTGTCTCTAATATTGACTATAACATATACTTAAACAACTAACACTAGAAATTCTTACATATTATATATTTTTAAGATGTGAGCAAAACAAGCAAAGTATTTTTATTTTACAGTTTGTTGCCAGATATTGACACTATTTTACTGAAAGTGCTCTTAATTCAGAGAGCTTATCTGTAAATATAGATACTACCTAAATATAATTTTGTTGAGATTGAATAATTTCACATGAGATGCAGCGAGGGTGGGGTGTGCAATGAGCCTTCTTTCATGCCTGAAAATATGTAAAATATTGATTTTCGCTCCAAGTGATTGCCATGTGACATACCACATCTGTATAAGCAGTGGCGGCCCTAGGGCGGTGCGAGCGGTGCGACCGCACCGGGCGCCGTTATATGGGGGGCGCCGAAAATGCAGCGAGAGATCGTCTGCGCAAAAAATGAAAAATGAATTCTATAATAATTAATATATTATTTTAACACACATCATCTAGAAGATTTTATAAAAGTAAGAGTTTCAGCTTAATGCATAGTCGTATGGTATCATAGAATAGAGTCAATTAGAGTTGCTACTCGAGTTATTCAAATCATGAAAATCACAACTCGTTCCAAAGTTAGCGCCTCTCCCGCACCTGTTTCATGCCTTCTCGGTTGTAGTCTGGGAAGTTCACGCATGGGGCGAGATTCAACCTATTTCTCTCTTTCTACCATATTAAACCTTCGGTGATCACAATTTACGTTGGTATCATAAATATTTACAAAGCTTATCTGTCTTTTACAGAGAGGACATGTCACTAAAGTAAAAAAAAAAAAAAAAAAAAGCCTGTATGGCGCACAATACTTAAAAGAAAACAAAATCAAGACGAAATTGAGAAGGCTTCAAAATTGCTGCATTTTTTTTTAAGTCGCCTGATCGTCGTCACCAAAACTAGTTCAACACGAGACGGAAGAAAATTTTTAATGGAAGTTATTCAAATGAGGCTTATGATGAAGAGCAGTATGTGCGAGAAGATATATCTATGGCTAGAACATCGTCTGCTGTTCAAAAGATTACAAATGGGTATACAAGACATAGCCACCACAGTCGCCTTTTCAAAGTACAAATTATGACTGATATTTCAAAATTGTCGCTCATTGACTCTGCTGACAGAGATGAAATAATTATTGAAGAAACGAAAAAATCCAATAAAAAAAATCATGGACGTCGTTTTACAAATACGTATTTTCAAAAACACCAAATGAAGAAACTTATAAAAGTAGATAATTCCTTTATTCTAAATCTGCGGATAAAGTATATTGTTCATATGTTGTTTATTCAACAGAAGGTCTCATTTTTATTTGGGAAAGAAGGATTGGATTAATGGATTTACTTATCAGAGCGTCTCAAAACTCACGAAACTTCATCAGATCACAATCACACAATGCTCAGTTGGATAGAAGCGTTAATTCCATTAAATAACTAGACAAGCATTTGTATATACAGACTGAAGACGAAAAATCACAGTGGGATTGCAATCCTCTAATGAATGATTATCTTGTTCAGAGGAAGCTTTGGATCGTGAAATAGTAAATAATTCTAATGATGATAACTTGCCTGGGTATATTGTAACTGCTAGGAAAATATTACCTGTGGTGATGGAACATCTCCGCCGTATTGCTATAACGAGAATAATCTTATATATATATAAAAATAGACGTGTTTTTTTCCTATATTTCATCTTTTCAGCCACCACTACCTTGCACAGATCACTGATGTTTGTTGGTGGAAGTAGCATGGAGTTTCCTGTAGTGCACAACGTTCGGCCGAATGCCGATAGCTGTGGGGATGTGGGAGATATAATGATTAAAGTTGGTCAGTGCAGGGCGTTTTCATATTTCGACCAAAAATTCGTATCTCCGTATACATTCTCATTCCTGCCACAACTACATAACATAGACCTTTGGTATTTGTGTGTGGTAGTAGAATCGTCTTTCCTCTCGTGCACTATGGGTGTTAGATGTCGGTAGCTATGGGGGGTGTGGGAGATATAGGGGTTGAAAGTGGTCGACCTGTGGCAATTTCATACTTCTGCCAAAGACAAAAGTGTCATGGTGTATCACTTTTCAGCGAAAACTACATATCACAGATAACTGGCGTTTGTGTGTAGTAGTAGCACAGAGTCACCTTTCGATCACAACAGCGGCCGAATTTTCAGAAACTGTGGTACTGTGGTAGATATGGTGGTTGTAAGTGGCCGACCAAGGATATTTTCGTAATTTCGACTTTCTCCGCATATGTCTCTTTCTGCCACAACTAATAGAAGACATTGGTGTTTGTGTTATGGTAGTAGAATCGTATCTCATGTAGTGCACTATGGTTGTTAGATGTCGGTAGCTATGGGGGTGTGGGAGATATGGGGGTTGAAAGTGATCGACCTGTGGCAATTTCATACTCCTGCCAAAGACAAAAGTGTCATGGTGTATCACTTTTCAGCGAAAAGTATAGATCACAGATAACTGGCGTTTGTGTGTAGTAGTAGCACAGAGTCACCTTTCGATTACAACAGCGGCCGAATTTCAGAAACTGTGGTACTATGGTAGATATGGTGGTTGTAAGTGGCCGACCAAGGATATTTTCGTAATTTCGACTTTCTCCGCATAAGTCACTTTTCTAGCCACAACTACATAGCATAGAGCATTGGTGTTTGTGTTTGGTAGTAGAAATCGTATCTCATGTAGTGCACTATGGTTGTTAGATGTCGGTAGCTATGGGGGTGTGGGAGATATGGGGGTTGAAAGTGATCGACCGTGTGGCAATTTCATACTTCTGCCAAAGACAAAAGTGACATGGTGTATCACTTTTCAGCGAAAACTATAGATCAGCAGATAACTGGTGTTTGTGTGTAGTAGTAGCACAGAGTCACCTTTCGATTCACAACAGCGGCCGAATTTTCAGAAACTGTAGTTACTGTGGTAGATATGGTGGTTGTAAGTGGCCGACCAAGGATATTTTCGTATTTCGACTTTCTCCGCATATGTCTCTTTTCTGCCACAACTACATAGCATAGAGCATTGGTGTTTGTGTATTGGTAGTAGAATCGTATCTCATGTAGTGCACTATGGTTGTTAGATGTCGGTAGTTATGGGGGTGTGGGAGATATGGGGGTTGAAAGTGATCGACCTGTGGCAATTTCATACTTCTGCCAAAGACAAAAGTGTCATGGTGTATCACTTTTCAGCGAAAACTATAGATCACAGATAACTGGTGTTTGTGTGTAGTAGTAGCACAGAGTCACCTTTCGATCACAACAGCAGCCGATTTTCAGAAACTGTGTTACTGTGGTAGATATGGTAGTTGTAAGTGGCCGACCAAGGATATTTTCGTATTCGACTTTCTCCGCATATGTCTCTTTTCTGCCACAACTACATAGCATAGAGCATTGGTGTTTGTGTTTGGTAGTAGTATCGTATCTCATGTAGTGCACTATGGTTGTTAGATGTCAGGTAACTATGGGGGTGTGGGAGATATGGGGGTTGAAAGTGATCGACCTGTGGCAATTTCATACTTCTGCCAAAGACAAAAGTGTCATGGTGTATCACTTTTCAGCGAAATAGTATAGATCACAGATAACTGGCGTTTGTGTGTAGTAGTAGCACAGAGTCACCTTTCGATCACAACAGCGGCCGAATTTTAGAAACTGTGGTACTGTGGTAGATATGGTGGTTGTAAGTGGCAGACCAAGGATATTTTCGTATTTCGACTGTCTCCGCATATGGCACTTTTCTGCCACAACTACATAGCATAGAGCATTGGTGTTTGTGTATGGTAGTAGAATCGTATCTCAGTGTAGTGCACTATGGTTGTTAGATGTCGGTAGCTATGGGGGTGTGGGAGATATGGGGGTTGAAAGTGATCGACCTGTGGCAATTTCATACTTCTGCCAAAGACAAAAGTGTCATGGTGTATCACTTTTCAGCGAAAACTATAGATCACAGATAACTGGCGTTTGTGTGTAGTAGTAGCACAGAGTCACCTTTCGATCACAACAGCGGCCGATTTCAGAAACTGTGGTACTGTGGTAGATATGGTGGTTGTAAGTGGCCGACCAAGGATATTTTCGTATTTCGACTTTCTCCGCAATATGTTCTCTTTCTGCCACAACTATAGAGCATTGGTGTTTGTGTTTGGTAGTAGAATCGTATCTCATGTAGTGCACTATGGTTGTTAGATGTCGGTAGCTATGGGGGTGTGGGAGATATGGGGGTTGAAAGTGATCGACCTGTGGCAATTTCATACTCCTGCCAAAGACAAAAGTGTCATGGTGTATCACTTTTCAGCGAAAAGTATAGATCACAGATAACTGGCGTTTGTGTGTAGTAGTAGCACAGAGTCACCTTTCGATTACAACAGCGGCCGAATTTCAGACACTGTGGTACTATGGTAGATATGGTGGTTGTAAGTGGCCGACCAAGGATATTTTCGAATTTCGACTTTCTCCGCATATGGCAATTTTCTGCCACAACTACAATAGCATAGAGCATTGGTGTTTGTGTTTGGTAGTAGAATCGTATCTCATGTAGTGCACTATGGTTGTTAGATGTCGGTAGCTATGGGGGTGTGGGAGATATGGGGGTTGAAAATGGTCGACCTGCGGCAATTTCATATTTCTGCCAAAGACGCATGTGTCACGGTGTATCACTTTTGAAAACTATCAATCGCAGATTACCGGCGTTTGTGTGGTAGTAACACAGAGTCACCCATCGATCACAACGTTGGCCGAAATTCGGTAACTGTGGGAGTGTGTGAGATATGGTGTTTGAAATTGGTCGATCATGAATATTTTCGTATTTCATCCAAAGACTTGTGTGTATCCGTAAATTTTACTTTGCTGCCGGAACTACATAGCGCAGAAGACTGGTATTTGTGTGTGGTAATAGTATCGAGTCTCCCATCGTGCACTATGGTGGTTAGATGTCTACAGCTGTCAATATGAATACTTTACAATCACGAACGAAGTTGTGGGTACCAGCTATATATTATAATTGGAAGTAAGTTTCTGTCTTTTTGTTACGTTTTGACGACTAAATGGCTATATCAATATTGATGGAATTTAACAATGAAATAGTGTAGGAAGGACACAGGACATTTTTTCGGTATGAATAACAGTTTTAGTCACGAAATTTTAAGAACTTATCGAATGATGAAAGACAGACAGATTCGTGTGTTAGTCTGTAATGTTACGTTGGTTGCTCAGTCCGCAGTCTGTTAGTGTTTGATTTGTTAATAAATTTCGATAAGAAACAAAACTTATTATTTAGTATAGAAGTCAATTTGCTCTGCACTGTACTATTCATTTGTGTCTGTATAAAAGTTTCTGGCACCAATTTGTCTTCCTTTTTGACATGCCTTACGGACGTAAACCTGGCCTAAGGTGCAGGTCTAGAAGACAATGTGCTGCTATTAGATTATAAGATTCAGATGCTCATGTTGAATAAAGAAGAAAAAACCAAGCTGAAATAAAGCTGCCATCAGTTAACCCCCCCCCCCCCCCCCACACACACACACATCCCCGCACCTTCGCTTACTTTTCTGTTTTTAAATATGTTGTAAATTGATTCTCTTCATGAGACAGATTAGACGATAGGATGATATAATGATGGCTTTCCATCATATTATGTCGACTCGGTGTTGTTTGGGACAAATCTTACGTTACTAACAGTTTTCTATATCCAATTCTGGCAATGAAACTCCAAGTCCACGCGTACGAAGTCGCGGGTAACAGCTAGTGTTTTATATTTCCGATGACTTGATCCGTAAAAGCTAAGTTTAAAGTGTGAACAATAGAGTCGTGGAGAATAAAGTTAAAACTATAGGATAAATAAGTATGTCTTTCTGGTGGTAGAATTCTTAAGTGATACGAAGCACAAGATGGAAGACTGGAGAGGAGAAAGGGGGGAGGGAAAAAGGCAGAAATCTGTATCAAAAGATGAAGTGAGAACCACAGTGCCTCAGGACAATATAGTCAGCCATTTAATGTTTATTATTGTATTGAATAACTGTGTGGTTGGTTAACAGTTAGCAGCTGTGTTTGCAGATGAAATTATCTAGTATAAAAGCAATAAAATGATAAAGATTTATGATCAACAATGGAGCCATAGTTGGATGGGCTGGGTCAATTTGGAAATTAAATGGAGAAAAAAGTTACACACAGTTGGCACACACATATGATTACTGAATGGTGAGGAATGGCTTGTTGAAGGCACAAAATGTAAATATAACTTGATGATAACTTTATTTGGGCAGGAGACATTGATGAGGTGGGGACGGAAGATTTCAAATTAGTGCATCTGTCAGAAAGAGTGATGAGAGGATATAAAAGGGAAGAGAGGCTACTGGGATACAAAACCTTACTTAGTGTTGCTAGAATATCATGGGATAGTATTATATGTTTAAAATACCTTAGTTGCTTAATATCCTAAGGCTGTATATTGAATCTTATGCTAAATTGTACATTAGTTTGTCCTAAAAACTCATAATATTATTTAAAAACTGATAAAGTTCTCTTGAACACCAACATTTTTGTTTACCACTAGCTGACAAATCATGAATGGGCAATGTGTAGTTTTGTATTTAGACATGTGCAATTCCAAATTGGCCCAGCACTTATGTGCTGCCGTAAAAGTTCTTTCTGCAATAAACCCTACATGTAGTTACCAAATCTGGAGGGCGAGGGCTGCAACAGCAAACAAAATTACACAGTACTGAGGGCAGTGCTGGATTTCCCATTAGGCTGTATAGGCTCCAGCCTAGGGGCGGCAGCGTTTTAGGGGCGGCAAATTTCCTAAGGTGCCCGCATTAGTAAGCTGTCAAATTTGTGTGTGATTATAAACATAATAGAAAAACATCTACTATAAATTTTCATTTATGTATAATCATTTCCTACCTAATAAAGGTAATACAAATTAGTGATTAGTATAAGTACGAAAGAGAGAAGGGCGGCACAAAATGAACAGCCTACACTAAAAAAAGTTTAAATCCAGCCTGAGAGTGAACTCATATGACCATGGATCACCCAAAATATAGTGTGTTTATTTTGTAGCAATCATCTTGAGTCAAACTTTGAGTTTAATTTTTCTATACATAATTAGTATTTATAAAAGTAAATAGTATGAGTGTGACTTAGGTTTGAAGTAAATTAACAGCATCGAGAACCATTTGTTTCTCCTAATATTCAAATGATTTGAAATATCTAGTTCATTATTTTTGATAACAAGTATAGTCTTAATGACCTGGAAAAAAAAAGTCTAAAAGTTATAGATTAACGTGACACAAGGAATCAAAGCATGCTCCACGCTGTTCAAAATCATGCCATAAGCATCTCTTATACTTTCTTGCCAGCTAAGAATTGTTATCTGTGTAAATGCTGGCATAGCATAATGTCTATCTTAAGAGGTTCATATTACAAACTTAAAGAATTCACTTAAAGTGACATTTACATGTTACTATCTGTATTAACCATAAATTCACACAGGAATATGTAAAGTAAATGCACAGCTTTGTATCACTGAAAATGGGAAGTCAAAATGGCAAATAAACAATGTTTGGCATCACCAGTTGTAGGATTCCCCTACGATGTTACATGTTTTGATCTTTTTCGCCAAGATATTCCTTGTTAAATTTTACTTGCTCCTCTCTGCAATAGAAAATTATGTTGAAACCAATTTAAATGGAACAAGCATTCAAACATCATTCTTTGAGCTTAAAATAATTACACAAAAATTAATTCAAACCAATCCTTACTTTACTTTTTTAAGAAATGGTCATCTTTCTTTAATTAACTTTATTTAATGTTTCATTTCTCGTCTCCACAGATTCAATTACAATGCTTACATAAACCACTTCTTATCTTTTGCTAATATATAACTTCAGTACTAAAATTTCTTCATGGTGTTTCATAAACTATCATTGTAGTCTTTTTTTTGTCAATAAAAAACTCGTAGCCACAATTATAGTAATCATTGCAGCTCAACACTAAAGAGTCTCCCCTCAGGGTGGAAGCACCAAAGAGTATCTTCTCAATCTCATACTATTAAATAACTGATACTGAGATATTACAGGTAGTAGCTATTTTTAAAGTAGAAAGAATATGAATTGCATTATTAACTCACACAAGACCCCGGTAAATCTAGGATTGACACCAGCTTCGAGGGTTACTGCATGAATGAGCATGACACTTATATAATTTGTTATAATTTACTATCCATTATAGGTAACAATGGAAAGAAAAAGTGCCACTATGCAATATTTATATGGAAACGACAGATAAAATATACCTATCGTGTACCAAAATTGAAGGGAGGAGGGCAGAGGCAACACGAAACAACACACCAACACAAAAAAAATTATACAATATTTTGGCTTAAATCCTTTGTCAAGTAGAAAGTAGGTGGCTGAGCTCACGCAAGCCTTGCACTAGACACAGCCACTCATAGAATTAAATTAACCATCGGAGGTGGTGGGAGAGCAATGATAATATAATCACAGGTATAAATATAAAGAAAGATTAAAATGAGAAATAATAAAAATAAAAATAATAACTGAAAAATAGTAAAAAAATATAAAATAAAAATATGATAAATTAAAAAAAATCTATTTTAAAAAAAAAAGGTCTATAAATATATGAACCTATTGTGTTGGCCAGTGATGGGTGTACAGGGGGAGGATGGAAGATATTATCGGAAATTGAGGCCTGGGGGATTGTTGCTTCTGCCTCCTCCCCACAACTTTGGTGAGTGTTGGGTGTATTTTATCTGACCTTTCCATATTGCTATCCATTATGACATAGACTCACAGCTAGGATGCCTAAACATGGCATTTAATCCCTTTTTATGGTGGCAACATTAGAACAGCAGATGAAATGATGGTTATAAAGGTTTCAGTACATGTTGCAGATTTAATGTGATTTTATTTAATTGTGACAGATTATGTGCTCTAGTGACAATTTTCTTATAGTTCAATCTCCCCATCCTCTCCCTTGTGCCTAAAATCAAGTAACTTGTGATAATAGTGATCTTCCTTTCCATATACTATTCGTAAGTCTTCTCCAAATTTCAATCCAAACCTTATCTATACTATTATAAATCTGTAAGCAAGCTGCGTTTGTAGTGAGGCTTGATCTCTAATAACGTAAAAACTACCGCATCAATTTGCATGGTGTTTCCAAATTTTTAAAGCTAATGTTGCTGATCAACATCTGCAGAAGTAGCTAACGACTAATATGTACCATGGGAAGAAGCAAGTCAATAAAAAACTTCAAAAATGTGAATCTGTAGACCACAGATAATTATACACATTCAGACGGTCACTCCATTCATAAAAAGACCTGACAAAATTTAGGATTTCCCTTTTTTTTTTTTTTTTTTTTTTTTTTACTTCTGCGATTCATTTTTCTGGACCGCAGTACTTCAAAATAAAAAGAATACGTGAATCATGAATCAAGTATAATCAGCATTTACTTGAATCGTAACAGGTCTGTTGAATTACGGAAAAGTTATGTTACTAATATTGAAGACATGTATTGTCTCTGGTAGACTGTTATACAGTTTGTCTCTGGAACAAAATTGCTACGTGAATGCTGTACAATACAGCTACAATAAGCCAATACTTAATACGAAATTCAGTTTTATATCAAAGAGCGATGTCTGAAAAACAGCTATTATAAATATCAGCAAGTAATAAAACATACTTCTTTCATAATAACTTGTGCGGAATTGCACATATTTGGATGTACTTTATTCGATTAATATGTCTCGTGGCTATAACGTGCAAATATAACTAGGCATCCGAAAATTCAGGTACATGCAACTCAAATAATTACATAGAAAATACGGATATATTGAAAGAAACTCAAATTAAAAAATTTTCATATCCTAATGCTACACCGCGTAAATTATAAAGCTAAAAGCATCGTCCCTTTGGCCTATAACAAAGCATATCAGCTGTCATCACTGTCCAGGTTGCATTTCAATCGATTCACAACTTGCGATAATTTTGACACTCAGAAATAATTGCTCGAGTTACATGCACATTAGTACATATACTGTACCGTGATCCATTTTGACATTTTTGAATTAATTATATCTGACTGAAATAATGACAATAATGATATGACGATTTGAAACCAATATTAACTCCAATTCACGTAAATTTCTATTTTAAAGCAGGAATAATTGATGTTGTATCAACATAAAATAAAAACCAATATCCAAACAGCAAAAAATAAATAAATCAGAAAAAATTGAGATGCTGTGATTATTGGTAACAAATTTTTATTTCCAATATAACTAGGCATCCTAAAATTCTATTCTACACCGCGTAAATTTTAAAACTAAACCTTATGCCTGATGCTAAACAAACGAGTCATTGTCATCTGGTCCAGGCTGTTGTTTCGCCAGGTACTTACATGCGACTGAAATAATTACATAGAAAATACGGCTATATTGAAAGAAACTTAAATTAAAAATGTTTCATATCCTAATGCTACACCGCGTAGATTATAAAGCTGCAGGCATAGTCTCTTAGGCCTATAACAAAGAATCATATCAGCTGTCAGGTTGCATTTCAAGCGATTCACAACTTGCGATAATGTTGCCACTCAGAAATAATTGTTTCAGTTACATGTACGTTACTACATAAAATGTACCATGATACCGAGCGGGGCGGTGTAACGGTTAGCGTTCTCGCCTCGCATTCGGGAGGACGGCGGTTCGAATCGCCGTCCGGGCATCCAGATTTGGGTTTTCCATGGTTTCCCCAAATCACTCTCAGGCAAATGCCGGGATGCTTCCTTCAAAAGGCCATGGCCGAATTCCTTCCCATTCCTTGCCCCCGTCCTTGCCCCCCATCCTTTCCCGTGTCTGAAGACCTCGATGTTAAAAGAGACGTAAAGCAGTTACAAAAAAAAAAAAAAATGTACCATGATCACATCTCGACATTTTTTGGATTAATTATATCTGACTGAAATAATGACAGTAATGACACGACGATTTGAAATCAAGAGTAGCTCCAATTCACGTAAATTTCTATGTTAAAGCAGGAATAATTGATGGTGTATCAACATAAAATAAAACCAATATCCAAACAACAAAAAATAAATAAATCAGAAAAATTGAGATGCTGTGATTATTGGTAATGAATTTTATATTTCAGCACACTTCCAAGAGGACTAAGTCGTAGATTACTGCTATATTTACATAAATTTATGGCACCGCGTTATGTTGCAATCCTCGGTATCCACATTTAATAAACTTTTTTTAGTTAAGTATCATGGAAACAATATTTTTCATTATATCCACAGATACATCCTTAACAAGCTTATACCTAGCTATATAATCCCAGGCAAAGTTTACACATAAAATCGCCAAAAAAAAATACACATATGATTATAATCATCTTTCTTAACGTTACAACTGTTATATATCCATTTAAATTTTTGGTACCATGGTTAAGTGGAATCCTCCATATCAGCATTTAAAATATTATGTTTTAGCTGAGTTAAATATTGCTTTCAGAAATAATATTATTTATTACTACACAGATATTCTATATTGTAACCAAGTTTATGCTCATCTATATACTCGCAGCCAAGTTCACGCATAGTGATAATTGCAGCTGTGAAAACGTTTAATTGTTAGTGCTGTGAGTTGGGTAAGTATAAAAGTTTATGATATGCCCTTGCGAAGAGATCTAATCTGTCGGGGTCAACTTCTGCAGCTAAAAGATGTCGCCGAAATCGGCTAAATGAGAGTGAAATAGAACCGACAACGAATCGTCTGCAACGTCAAAGAGAGAGATGAAATAGCTAGAGCAAATGAAAGTAACCTGCACCGAGAAAAGCGATTGACCTATAACCGGGTTCTATACGCTAAAAC
>JARYHS010008300.1:0-26844 GCA_031002005.1 Vandiemenella viatica
GAGTGGAAAGGACTGCTTGGACACCTTCTAGTAGCGTGAATGGGTGAGTGCATCCTACAGTACTTCTACACGGAGGTCGTACAAGTTAGACCGTGAATAGGCTGCTTTACTTTATATGCCAGTTCAAATTTGTAAATTCGTGCTTATGTAATAACCATCACGTTTTTCTAGCTAAGCGACGGTAGGGCGATTCTCGTACAAAGAGAAGTTGACTGCTGAAATTCCGCGATTAGAAGTAACTCGATCACTGACTTGGCACAGCAGTGGCATTTTAATTTTCAAATCGAGTTTTAACTAATCCTGGAACTTCAGCCGTCAGCTTCGTGCAGCCGCCTCCCGCTTATTACAAAGATAATGAAAAATAGTTTAATTATTACAAAAACACAACATTCAGTGAAATTTCTGGCACTGATGTTTACTGATGAGGGCATCGGTATGAGGGTTAAAACTGATTAATTTTAACCTTAAGTCACTTTCTTCATATAGTTTATTTCTGTATTCGTTTTTCAAAAGCAATAAAGTAGATAAAGCTCGTTCGAACAAGTATGTTGTGTTGAACGGCATCAAGAACTTCACGACTGATTTAGAGATTTCTGCATACTTTGCTCGTACAGTCATCCAGAAGTAAATTAAGGATTTTTCCTTGAAAATTGTCTTTAAAGAAGAATCGCAAGATAGCTCTATTAGCTAGTTTTCTTCAGCTGTTGAGATTTTTGGGCCTTTCAAATGTTCCTCTTCAAAAGGATTTCTTATCCAAAAGCAACCATCGTCAATTTTTGGAAATTAACTCCTAAAACAATTTATTAGTAAACGAATAGAACACAGTTCACTTTTTAACACATAAAAAAATTTAAAATCCTCAGGGGTACTTGAAATAAAAATGAATTACTATTTGAAAAGAAATTAGGCTTACAACATATTTATCATTTACTGAAAAATTTGAAAAGGTTTCAAAGTGCTCGTTGATGACATTTGCAGTTTCCTTGATTTTTATTTCGTTTGATTCAAGGAAATCATGCAAGATAGGAAATGCATCAAAACTATTTTCTTCTACTTTGCAGGTCCATCGGTAGAGTTTTTTTTAATCATTCCATCGACACGTAAACCTGTGGATATCATTTCCTTGTATTGTAAGGTTCATTACATTGAGTGCATTGTAGCAAGAAGTTTTAGCCAGTTCTCATCGAAAAAACATTCAATAAATTATCTTATGGATTTATGGTCACTTTTGTACTCCAATAGAAACATTCTTAGTTCATCACGAAGTTTAAATAATCTCGACACTGCTTTTCCTCTCGACAGCCATCGAACTTCACAGTGAAGGAGAAGCTGTTTGTGATCACTGCCCATTTCGTCACACAACACTCCAAACAATCTTGAATTTTTAGGCCGTGCTTTGATAAAGTTAACAATATTCACAGCATCGTCCAGAGTTTTCTTTAGCCACTCATCCAAACCTTTTACTGCCAGAGCCTCTCGATGAAGGGAGCAATGACTCCGTTGCACCAAAGGGGCCACTGACTTAACTTTGGCAACTAAACCTGAATAAATGCCGGACTTAGCACTGGCACCATTTTGGCCAAACAATTTCAGTTTCTTTTTTAAAAAAAGTGTCAACACATTTAAAAATTTCCTCCCCCGTAGTTCTTGTAGGCAAGGACTTGCAAAACAACATTTCGTCTTCCACAGAAATCGTTGAACTCAAAACGAACACTTTGCTTCAGAATTGAAATCATTGTTTCCTCGACCCAATTAAACATTTAATTGATTCTCCTTTTTACAGTAGTGTTTGATAAAGGGTTTTCACTTATTCTTTTTGACATTTTTCCATCAAACAAAGTATTAGATATTATTTTTCCTGCAGGTAAAATAAGTTCTTCGCCTACTGCATGAGCAGCTCTCTGCTTTGCTATTAACAAGGATAATTGGTAAGACGCTATGGTTGTTTGTTTTGTTGACCTGACACTGACTTTTCCTTTGTAGGTTTGGTCGAAAGATAATGTCGTTTTTATTATTTTGAAAGAATTCAAGAGACTCAGGATGCTTGGTTGACAAATGCCTTTCAAGTTTTGATGGCTTCATGCTTTCATTGGGAAAATTTTCACAACAAATCACTCACTGAGGTATTGGTTCCTCTTCAGTACCCGAAAACACAAACCCGTATTTCAAATAATCCGGGTTATACATTCGCAGATACGTCTTTTGCTTTTTCGCACTGCCTGCATTGTAACTACAAATAGTTGGTAGTGGTTCAATAACCTTTTTAATCTCATTATTATTAGCCGTGGAGGTCGAAGTTTCCTCATCATTTAGATACTCTCTTTTATGGCACGATCCAGTCCTCAACCAACTTTCCATAATCACATTAAAACTACTCTTAATCAAAACAAAACGCAAACAATAATTCACTATCACAAGCAGAGAAAGACTGTGTCGATCAAAGATCTGGGTTTGGATTCAACAATAAACAAGATTATGAAAATGAGAGAAGTAAAATTGCGATGGTAAGCGCGCGCATCTCCGCTCTAGAGCGGGGCAGAGAGGCGGTGTTCAGGGGTTGCCATAACGATTGCAGCCGCTGCTATATCTAACAAAAAGGTTATTACATAATACTGGCTGACTGTTTAAGAAAACCTTTCTCTCACAAAGTTTTCATTTAAGCTCATAGATTTCATGATCATTGGACTTATAAAATATCGTGTTATATTTTTTAAATAGATAAAATAAAAGAAATATTTTTATGGCAAAAACCTCGATTATTCCGCGACCCACCAAAACACACGCCGCGACCCACCAGTGGGTCGCGACCCATAGGTTGGGAACCGCTGCGCTATTATACAAGCATAGCTGTGTCCGAACCAGCGGCGAGCCCTACCGATGTGACAACGGAGCTAAGCCCTGCGCCCGCGTTTCTGAAAAATACAACACAGATTTAGTTCTTCATTCATTGACCAGTAAACTAAAATGCGGTATCTGCGTACCCTGTACATTACTGGGATCGACAACGAGTGTTAAGGTAGCAACCAGGCATGTGGGAGCATCACGCAACTATGTAGTTGGTCGCTGGTGGCGTGGGTAGAGAGCTAGTAGACGGCGCAGATTAGGGAGCGTGCATAAACCACGTAGCTCCATTTAGGCTTCCTGTGAAACCCCCCCCCCCCCCCCCCCCCACGTAGCCCGACGTGGCTTTTGTCTCTACCCCCTCCCCCATGCCCCCACGTAGCACGTACCTTTCTTCCATATTGATTCCAGAAGACATTTTGTACTGTTTTCTCTTGTCAGACTATCGTAAATTACATACGGGGATAATCAAATGACGGAAATAAATATTTACATGCTTCTGTGTGTTCTGTATCTCATTTTAACCGTGACAATTAATATGATCGAAAACCTACGTGGCCTGGCTCGTAACCCCCTCCCCCCCCCTCACGTAGCCCAACGTAGCTTTCCAGCCACCCCCCCCCTTTTTTTAGACCGAGCCACGTAGTTTATGCACAACCCCTTATGATGTTGCTCCAGTGAAAATAGGAATGAATTGAATCAGTCTATAAACTACTAGGGGTATCAGTGATACAGTAAAAACCTGTAATCATTGTGGGTTATAAGTTCAGCCCATCTTTCTGTAATGCCTAACGTAAACATCCTTTACAAATCTAGAGTTTGCCACTACTATACGCCTTCTTTTAACAAATAAAAATCTCCTAATTTATTTTAATTTCAAATCATAACTCCGATTAGAAGACCATTATCTAATACTGGGAGAATTTTTTAAATAGTGTGATGATCGTTTAGATGTTTCTGCATTATTCAGATTAAATATGGGGCAAGGTATCTTACACGTTTCTGAAAGGCTGGTTCCGAGGTTTCATCTAACTGACATAGCCTCATATGTATCTCAGCCAAACTATGATCCTTTTTGAAGACCCGTATCCTTATTAGTATTACCTCCAACGGCCTCGCAATTTTGAATTATGGGTGTAAATGTTAAAAGTCCGCCATGAAGACTCCAATCGGTGACGCCTGAAAGCGATTTTAGTGGGGGTAATCAGTCGCCATCTTGTATTATTTGGATGAGTGGAATATCTTCACGGTATTCAAAGAGGAAATTATGACAATTCCGGTATTATTGTGCTACTATAGCATGTTTCATATTTTTTTACGAATTTATAATGCTGTTGTTCTTTTAGCATTTTTGAAATTTTCCACGAAATATTCACAGCACCCTTTTTATTTTCTTCTTTATAAGACTGTAAATAATATGTTTGGATCACATAATGGAAGAATATTGAAGGAAAAAAAAAAAGCTACTGATGTCTAAACTTGGTATCGAAAAGTTCTTGATAAATGAACATTGCCCTTTGGTTAGTCTCAGTTTGTTACGATTCTCTGTTTATACTATCACCTTTGTATCATTAATTAAAAAAAAATGCTTAACCCATGCAATGTAAACTATGACCATGTGATTGGTTAGTCACTAGAGAAGAAGATTGTAACTAACCGAAGTACCATTTCTGCATTCGAATCCTAACTTTCGTATTGTTTCTAAGTGTTGGCTTGCATACGTGCATTGCGACAACAGTTTTAGATGCACTGAAATGGATGACATACTTCATTGTGATTGACAATGCGACAACAGTGCAAGAGCTTCTCGTAATTAGTACGACCGACTGCGAGAATCAATTACTGATTTTGGTAATGATACCGAGATATCCAAAGAGAAGAGGCCAAGCTTGATGGATGAGCTGTAACGCGAATATTCGAATCCCCGTTTGAAATGTGAATAGCCAATTTACCATGATTTCCGGAAGCCACTCCAGGTGACTATGGCCGAGTTCCTCCCCGTCTCCAACCCTTCCAGCATCTAATGATCTCGGTGTCGACAAGGCGTAAAGTAATGAATCGTCGTTTTGATCTGTTTGGAGGATATGAAAACTCCATTATCAACCCATCCAAGCCTTTTTGCCGACTGATGTGAAATTAGATTTTTTTTTTACCTTTTTATGGATCGTGTGATGCACATTTTTATTCTCGTTGTGTATTTTGTGGACGGAGGAGTCATAACTTCTATATTTACAATTTGTGCCGAGGAAAGTAAATCCGTTCGTTCTGACACATTTTAAGCGCCCTCCAAACTTTTTCGAGTGGCATCATCATCATAATCCTCAACAGTTTCCAGCCTCTAGCCAGGTTTGCTTCATACACAAGCATCTCCATTTCCTTCTTTCTTCCCACCACCTCTCTGTCACCACCTTATTCCAGTCCTCTCCTTTCTTCCGTACACACTCCTCCACTCCTTTCAGCCATCCATCTCTTGGTCTTCCTATGAATCGTTTACCATGCATCTTAATTTCGTGGATTTTTCTTGGGATTCTCTGAGCCTCCACTCTCTTTACATGTCCATATCATCTCAGGCTGGTCCCTCTACCCTTTCCTGTAGGGGTTCCTCTTTTATGGTGCATCTAATCACTTCATTCCTTATTCTGTCCATTTTAGTAACTTTCATTCTACCTCTTAAAAACTTGTACTCTGCTGATGTCCCGCTTCTTCATTGTCCATGTTTCAGTAGCATAAGTCAAGATAGGCACATAGTATGTGTGGTAGATGCTTTCTTGTTTCTCTGTAGCACATCTTTGTTCCACACCAGGCTTCTAATGCTCCTCTTTCACTTATCTCGCCATCAATTCCTCCACATTCGTCTAATACACACCCCAAGTACTTGAACTTGTTTACCTTCTTTAGTTGTTCCCCTTCAATCACAATTCCCTGGGTTAACCTATTCTTCTTTCTGTTGTTACCATGTACTCATATTTCTTTACATTAAATTTCAGGCCATATTCCTCCACACTGTCTGTCGATTTATCCAAGTGCCGCTGCACTTCCTCTTCATCACCTCCCCAGATCATCAGATCGTCTGCAAAAGCCATCACCTTCATGTTTTCCTCTCCCATCCTCACTGCCACCTTCTGCATTATATCATCCATGATTACAATGAAGAGTAGTGGTGATAGGGCACTTCCTTGTTTTAGTCCATTCCTTTGTTCCAGCCAATCTGATCTTCCTTCCCCTATTTTCACATAGCTCACGCTTCCTTGGTACAGTTCCATCTCTCTTCTGATGGTTTCTTGGGAACTCCTCTCTCTCTCTCTCCAAGGCCTTCCATACCTTACTCCTGTGTACACAATCATATGCTTTCTCAATATCGAGAAATACCAACAGTAGATCCTTTCCATACTCAGAATGTTTTTCATTCAGCTGTCTCACTGCAAATATCAGGTCTACCGTCGATCTCCTTGATCTGAGGCCATACTGCTCTTCCCTTAGTTCTTTTTCCACCCTGACATGTATCCTTTTTTCAATGATCTTGTCATACACTTTGACACATCAGTGGAATACCTCTATAGTTAATAAAATATTAATCGGGTCCCATTTTATTAAACCGACAACTAATGGGGTCAGTTTATTTGTAGTTTTTGTAAAATACGTGAAGACATGACACAGGCGAATGGAAGCAACTATTTTTACAATAGGCCAAGGAAAACCTTAAAGCTATTAGTGTTCCACAGACTTCTTTTTTTAATCCACTTGGTTATTAAAAAGGGCCTTTCTTTGCATGGAAACCCAATGGGGAATATGGTTATATTAAACACTCTTGGAATTTTATTCTGTTGGGCAAAAGGAAAAATATCGTATAAGCCTAAAAAATTAACGCCAGAAGAATTAGAGCAACCAATGTTCAAAGCAGCATGCATGATTAGAGGTTTATTATTTAACGGATTTTCCCTTGAAGTAGGGTCTACAAAGACGTTTAGAGAATGGAGGGCTGATGCTTAAGTAAGTTCAAGAATTTCGGAAACACGTATGCACTTTTTAATAAACATTTTATTCGTCGAAAATTCTGAGCTTAGCTATTTATATCTATGTCTTTTGTAATTTACGCAAATGAATTAGTTAGCTAATGGCGGCGGAGCAAATAGATAATGTATAGTCATCCATGCACCCCCCCCCCCCCCCCCCCCCCCAAAGAGTAAGCACAGCAGCAGCAGTGTTGGAAGTGACCATGTATAAAACATTTTCAGAGATATTTCTTAGTTTTAATGTAGAATATTACTCTGTTTTTCGAATTTTAAAGACCTGGAAATAAAAAGTATTATCAATTTTGACTCTCTCTTCAATAATTATTGTTTTAGTATTGTAGGTAGCGAGTCTCCGGATTTTTGTACCCAATATACGGAAATTTTAGCGGCCATCTACGGATATTCAAAGCCAAGAGGCTGGCAGCACTATATTTGTGCGCGTTCCAGTTTTTGAGATGGACGGTAGGGGTTTTGTCCGATACTGTATCACTTTCGGTTTTTATTTTTTAAATTTAACTGAATTTTTTAAGTTTTTTTTTTTTTTTTTAAAGAGATTTAATTATGTCAGTTTGTAACTTCAAGGAGCTAATAAAGCTACTCTTATAGTTTAACAAACTGTTCTGTGTCATTATTTATTGACAAACTGCGTTATAATGTATTGAAATGAGAATTTATCAGTTTCCTGAATTATTACACATAAATGATAATATGTAGACATGGAAAAACGATTTGAAGATATTTTGAAATTCGAGGTTTATTACTGGATGAAAAATCCTTGTACCGCAAATATTGAAGAAGTTGATACAACTTGACAAGAAGAATTGTTAGAAATCAGGTAGGATGAAGAAAGTAAACATAAATTCGATAGTGAAGGATATAAAAACCTGTGCAAAATAATAAAAAAAACGCCTGTCATATAGAAAGGTATGCCAACTGATATTCAGTTTAATGAAACCTTTTCCTATTTCATATCTCATGTAATCTGGCTTTAGTGCTGTTAATCATATTATCACCAAAGAAAGAAACCGCCTGAATATTTCCTACAGAGGAGACCTTCGTTTGATATCAAGTTTTTTTAAAGCACCGTCAGCCTTAGGAATATCATTAAAAAATTAAACAATAAAATGTAATTTCACCAAACGTCATGCTTTTATATACGCAAAGTATAAATAAAAAGACAGATGTAACTACAGTAAGTCGTTGTATAAAGACTTATTCTGCCAAACGTAGTGAAAGTCTGACAAAGTATTTAGCAAGTAATTATTAATATTGACTTTAAACTTGATGTACGTCAGTTTTAGAAGTTATATAAAGTTTCTTCCGTGTTTTATAAATCATTATTACTGTGGAACCGATGGGCGGTTAGAACATTTTACTAACATTTATACAAAACTGGGCGGTAGGTAAAGGGGTCGCGCAAAACACCTCCACTGAGGCGAGCAACCACGCGAAGCGAGACTACGCGAGCACGCCGTCAGACTCTCGAGTTCGTGATGTCTCGCGTCGACTCGTGCTAACTCGCGCGAGAGTGTAAACGCGGGCGGCATCACTGTCAAAACCAGTATTTACGTAGTGTTGACCGCGGGTGCCTGTACGAGCTCACATACTTCTACTTTCATAAAGAAGGGCATAGCTCGAAATATTGTTTTTTTTTTGGTCGGTTTTTATTTATTGTTGTTGCCGTCTTCTTTTCTTCAACTTTGGCGAATGATGTGTATAGTTTATCTTTACTTTCTATACAAATATCGTCTTAAGCTATTTCTTCTACTCCATTACTGGAATAAATAATATAATAGACAGACAGACGTCAATTTCCGGGAAAGCATTAGTCCCTGGATGTGGGGAAGGTTGTGCGCGGTGGGCCTGTCTCCTTCCAGTTAATTTATCTGGTTGCCATAATCTGTGTGTCATGATCGGATTTTGTCAGTACTTGTGGCTTCCTTATTGGTGGTCAAGTAGTTTCTTTGGCCACCTTGATCTGTCGTTATAGATGGGCTCGACTCCCAGTGCAGAGATCAGTGGGTTGTTGGATTGCTGAGTCTTGTCATAGAATTGGGTTGCCAACTGTTGAAATCTGACTCGAAGGTTAGGTAGCCCGCTGAGTCGGTCTAGGTCATCTACGCTCGTCTCCCTCGGCAGGTGGTGGGCGAATCTAATTGCCCTATTTTGTACTGTATGTAATAGCTGAAGGTGCGAGTGCGCAGTATTACCCTATACTACCGCCGCGTACTCCAAAATCGGTCTGACCAGAGCGATGTGTAGACGGATTCCTAGGTCCGGTCTAGGTTTTTTTTTTTTTTTTTTTTTTTTTTTTTTTTTTTATGGCATTCGGCTTCTGGGCCATACAGCCAGCTCAATGCTCAATGTGATTTTGTTGCTATCAAGTATTGACACAAAGACACTACAACACGGACAAGACATTCACATACACAACACTAAACACCCATGCCCTCGGCCGGACTCGAACCGGCGACCTTCGGCACTCTAGCCCCTAAGCTACCGAGGCCGGCTTCGGTCTTGGTTTGGATGTGGGATTGAGAACAGGGTATAGTAGGCCTAGTCTCCCTGTTGCTTTGCCACGGATACTGGTAACGTGTGGTTCCCACGTCATCCTTCTATCTAGTTTGACCCCGAGGTATGTTGCCATCCTCGTCCAGCTTATATTTTCGCCGAAGAGAGTCAAAGGTGTTAGTTGTGGTACTTTCTTCCTTGTGATGACTATGGCCTGGCTCTTGGGAGCATTGTAAGCTAGCCTCCATTTGGTGACCCATTGTTGAATGTTTTCACAGGCCTTCTGAGTAGGATGTCAGCATTAAGGCGTATAGGGCGGTGTCATACGCGTACAGGGCTTTGTGAACACAGTTTGTAGACGGGGTGTCCGCCGTATATAACCTGTACAGCACTGGTCCAGTGACTGACACTGGTTGGACCCCAGCCGAGAAGTTCTTTGTTGCTGAGATGCCACCTTCCATAAGAACTCTGAAAGTCCTTCCCTCGAGGTAGTTCTTCAGAAGTTTAACACGTGAGAGTGGGACCCCCTGTGTAAGCAGCTTGTAAAGGAGGCGAAGATGCCAGACGGAGTCAAAGGCGCGGCTGACATCAAGCAGAACTGCACCGAAGAATTCTCAACACTCGAAATCAGAGAAAGCCTCTTCAGTGAGACGGAGCAACTGCTGAGATGTTTACGAAAACCAAATTGTTCATCAGGCAGCAGCCCCTCGCTGTCAATGACCGCGCGTAGCTGGAAAACTTTGGAGAGCGTCGGCAGAAGACTAATCTAATCGGACGGTAGGACTTGGGAGATCTCCTGTCCTTGCCATAGCGTGCTTCCATGTAGTTGGATAATCGCCCTTTCGGAGGACTTCATTGAAGGCGTCTGTTATAAATTGGACAGCAGTTGGGGGCATTTGACGTAGGATACCTCCACCGATGCCATCGTGTCCTGCAGCGCTCTTTACTAAGAGGCTCGAGAACATTGACGCGACCTCTTGTGTAGTGATCTCGTCAATGCGGTCCTCCTCCGGGGGACGGTTTCGGGGAACCGCCGCAGTCGTTCTTCCACGAGACGAATATGGTCGTCGTCCTTAGGATCGTTAACTGGCCGAAAATTCGCATTGAAAGTTACTGCCAGTGCTGCTGCCTTCTCTTCCGGCTCGCAGATATAGTTATTTCCGACCACTAGAGGGAGCGGAGATCTTATGCTTCCGGCGGAGAAGGGCCTTCGTCTTGCCCCATGCAGACCCATCCTCTATGTCTAGGGTGAAAACGAAGTTGGACCATTCCGAGATCCTGTGTTTGTCCACTTCAGGCTTAATTTCTCGCTGCATGCGATTTATTGCTCTCTGTGTGGCTGCATCACCTGTGATGTGCCACACCCGAGTTAGTTGATTTTTGACAATAATAGCCTCTCTGATGTGCGGAGGGAGTAGCTGCGAACGGGCCGGCTGGTTGCGTCTCGGCCGGGTAGCCGCATCTACTGCCTCATTGATCCACTCCGCCAAGTTGGCCATAGCGGTGGAGGGGCCTGATCTATGCGCTAGCAGAGGAGGTCCTTGAAGGTGACCCAGTCTATGTAACTGAGGTTTCTGCAGAGTCTGTCCGCTCGTGGAGTGACCTCTGCAGCCATGTAGAACAAAACAGGAATATGGTCTGACGACAAAGCAGTTTTAGTGACCACTGCTATGTTGTGTTGCAATCCTCTTGTGATGGCTATGTCTATGATGTCAGGTAGTCCGCGTCCAGAAATAGTGGGTTCGGTCGGATCTCAGGTTACGGCATCGTTGCTATTAACAACTCGCAGGAGCTTCCGGCCGTTTGCTTTGGTGAGGCGCGAGTTCCATGCAGCATGTTTGGCATTAAGATCTCCCGTGATGGAAACGTTAACGCGCAGATGAAGGAGGGCCAAGGTGGCCGCCTCATGCAGGTGGCCTCTTGGAGGTTAATAAGCTGCCACAAATAGGACTCTTCCTCGGAAAGTCTCGACGGCGACACCGGTGGCTTTGATGGTCTCCAAAGGTGGCAAATCGATCGGATAATTTTTAATTGTGTTCTTTACAAAGACGCGGTACCACATCCCGCTGTAGGTCGATGATGCCGGTAACAAGAGTAGTTAGGGGCGGCGGTTTTGACCCCTTTCTTGAGGTGCTTTTCATTACAATGCAGACGTCTAATCCCTCGTCGCGTAAAAATTCTTTAAACTCGCCCAACTGTCGCCAGAGGCCGTTGGCATTCCAGGAGAATATGGTGAGATCCTCAATGGCGTTAGCCATGGCATTCTGTGTTTACTTGCTTCGGCGGTTTGTTTTGGAAGGGCGGCGATTTTTTTATGGAGGTCTTGAATGAGAGAAGTGACCGACCGTCTGTAGTAAAGACAGCACGATATTCATGAACACCGTAGTGTCGATCTGCGGGTTGTCTTTGTCGGGTGGGCAACTGTTCAGCTCGTCCGCCTTCTTGTTCATATTTGATGTAGTATTTCTTTGGCTGTCCATAGTCTGGTTGGAGGAAGGGTTATCTGACCCTTCTGCGAATTACGTGGTAGGGTTGTAGATACCACCGCGTAAGTGGTTTTGGTGTGGATTCCGTGTTTGTCCGTGTCTGGTTCTGGTTGGTAGAAGCGATCATTTCATCCTCCTCCTCCTCCTCCTTCTTCTTCTGTTGCTTTTTCTTTAACATCATTGCAATGTAGGAAGCATTGTTAGCTTTCTGTTTCTCATTGTATTTGATGAAAGCGGAGCATTTGCGATAACTCTGCCACAGTTAGCGCATTTTGGGAGAGTTTCGCCTTTTTTAAGGGCGCATTCTCTGGAGGTGTGTTCACCAGCGCACTGCATGCGTTTGGGTGGCATGACACAGTGGTGGGAAACATGCCCCACTCCTTGGCTATTGAAATACTGAGGTGGCCCTCAAGTGCTTTGTAGTTTTTCTGTTGTTACTTTAACAGAGCAGAGCGAGGTCAACTTATAAGTTGCCCTGTTGTCCATGTTCTCAGAGAGCACAACCAAGAACAGTGGTACCTCCTGTCCTGTTTTAGGAGAGCGCAGTCTACGACTGTTCTCCCAAGGTCCTCCAGCTCTTCTTTAATATATTCTGGGGAGAAATTAAATGGTAAACCTCTTATGACCACCTTAATGTTCTTATCCTCTTCTGTCTACATCTACATCTATACTCTGCAATTCACAATTACTGTGGGTGGCAGAGGGTGCTAAGCACCTATCCTACTTCAGTGCATTCCAATCCCGAACAGAACGAGGAAAGAAAGAATACATAAATGTATCAGTACGGCATCTTATTTCTCGAATCTTATCCCTCCTGTCATTGCGACATAAATACGTTTGCGGAAGAAGTATTTCGTTACACTCGTAAATTAAAGATTTTAGCATATTCTCCAACAAATTCAAACGAAAACGACGTCGTCTGTCCGCCAAACAACCCCAGCCTAACCCACGTATCAGCTCTGTGACTCGTAAGGACTGTAACTAGCGGTCACGAATCGAGCGGCTCTCCTCTGTGGTTTCTCTAACGTGTAAATCAATCCCTTGCGATACGGATCCCAAATTCCACAACAGTATTCCAAATGCGGACGCACTAGTGTTTTGTACACTGTTTCCTTTGTATGAGCATTACAACTTCACAAAATACGACCTATAAAACGTAGTTTAGAATTAGCTTTGCCTACGACGGAACTTCATGTTGCTTTGTACTGTTACGCCTAGATACTTCAGGTAATCTACCGTGTCAACAAAAGAATAATTGTTAACTTTGTACTCGTGAGCAAACGGGGTCTTTTTATTACTTATTTGCATTGCCTTGCACTTTTTGCAGTTAAGTATTAGCTGCCATTTCTGTAGGGAATGTATAGAAGGAGATTTGGTGTGTAGTTGCATAGGCAGAAATTGCCTGGTGGTCAGCTTTTGTCTTTGGTAGGAGTTTGTAGAAGTCGCGACCGGCGGGCCTGACTCCGCATTCATTTTTGCAGATCTTCAAAATGGTGTACAGATTCCTGTAATCATCCTTGTAATAACGCAGAAGCGGAGCCGGATTTGGTTCCGTGGTGGTAGTTGTTTCAGGTTCACCGTCCATACTTGGCCCGTCAGCCGTGAGAAGAGGCGCAAACGAGTTGATAGTGAGTGCTAGGTGGACTAGTACTGCAGCGTTGATGTTCAGTTGAGCTGCTGGGGCGGATCGACGCGGTTTGCGCCAACCTTCCTCGTCTTCAGCTGTCCTTGATCTGATGCCCTTAGGTGGGGGGTGAGGCATCTTGGTCCTCGTTTTGACGGAGAGTTTAGCTGTCCTTTTTGAATGCGTGACCTCCTCCTTGTCATTGCTGAGGTTGTCCGCCCCCCTCTTGCGCGCAGTGGTGGCCTCTTTGTATTCCATGTCCAAGTTATTGTAGTCGTCATCGGGAAGAGCAGTGACGTTGGCTGTAGCAGCGCCTTGAATAGGTCCCTCATGCATGGGGATCTCCGAAGCGTAGTCTGTCAGTAGACATAACGATGCTTCCCGTAGCAGACATGGGAACAACGGTGTTGTGCTGGCCCTGTGTTAACACCCCGGGTTAACACTCACCAGGGGGGTTCCATTCCGCACGGGAGTGGGCCGTGTGGTGCTAAGTCCCAATCACCTCGGAGTGGGAGGCCTAAGGATACCCAAAGAAGAACAAATAAGCAATTACTCTTACCTTCAGCTTCGCTAAGCGAGATAGATTCGCATACACGTGGCACAGAAACGAACACGCATTTACGAATGCTAACTCTACTGTCGCCTTCCAGTTGCCATTTCGGCCCACGGCCACGCCATCATCATCATCATCATCATCATTCTGCACATAGTCTTGCCAAATATAATAGACATACACAGCGACGTCACTGCATTTTCTTTGTCGGCAGGGGGAGGGTGGAGGATGCTGGCCGAAGACCTTGCCTCCAGCACTAATTGGATGGTTCAAGACTTCTCTGTTGGTTTATCTTCACGGTGGTGTCAGATTATTGGCGTAACTTGTTACGACTTCCGTCATTAACATGGTTTGTTGATGAAGCAGCTGCATTATTAAGCTTAAGCTTATGCTTTTGGTGTTGGCGTAGTCCGCCTGTTGTCGATAGTGGTGGGTAGCGGACTGCTTCGCCGTCGCTGCACGTCGTCGACTATTGCTGTTGCCGCTGTAGAGCTCCCTTGCATGGGTCGTCTTCTGTGTCCGCAACTTCTTGCTTCTGAGGCTCTGCTCTCGGTACGGCTGTATTCAAGATGACGGAGACTATTTCTCTGCTGAGGACTGCTGGTTACAGTTGCATGATGGCGAGTGGTTTCCGCTGGCGAGGTTCTGGAGTCTTGTTGGTTGTTGCTTCTCTAGTTTGGAGTGTATGAACTTAATGGTAGATATGCGTAAATTTTTTGATACAATGTTCAATAGCAATAAGTTTTCAAAAAAGTAAAAATAAGAAATCTTTTTTTTTATTGAAATCTATATAGTACATAAACAGACTAAAATGAATGAACGTTAATCATCAACGAAATTAAATGAATACAAGAAAAGCTAAACCACATAATCTCTTTCTAAACAACATTTAAAGTTCAAATGGCATCCTGAGCAATTTTTTGTACGTGGTTTACTGTAATATGCAATTACACATTATCCAGTGGTCCAATGGTCTGGCCCTGTGTGAATGTATGTCTATAGTATTTTCTGAAATAGCATATATTCCTGTAAACTTGCGGCTGCAAACATAGTACCGTTGACTAAATCTGGTTGAGAATTAAGATTTATGATTCTTGTAACTGACACAGAAGACCCACTATAGTACGCGCCACATACGAAGGCGGGTGGCGCAGACAGCGCAGAAATAGGAAGGGCACACCGAGCGTGGTGGTGTAACGGTTAGCGTTCTGGCCTTGCATTCGAGAGGACACTGGTTCGAATCCCCGTCTGGGCATCCAGATTTGGGTTTTCCATGGTTTCCCAAATCACTCCAGACAAATGCCGGGATGCTTCCTTCAAAAGGCCATGGCCGAATTCCTTCCCATTCCTTGCCCCCCATCCTTTTCCGTCTCTAAAGACCTCGCTGTTAAGAGACGTTAAGCAGTTAAAAAAATAAAAGGAAGGGCACACGGTATACCACGTTGCCGCGTTTCCAGCAGGACACGAGCGACGCAGGGTGAGGAAAGTTTAGTAATTGCGCTACTACTACTGTATAATCATAATAATAATAATAATATACATTTAGCAGCCCTTTACGTGATAATACTGTTAAAAAGAGACAAGAATGACGAAGTTTCAGCCACAGCAAACAATTATGTTCCAACTATTACGAAAGTAAACAATCTTCAACAAACGAATATAAAACACTTCAAAGATACAGTAAGTATGCAATTGTTCAGATTTTGTTAAGAAAAAGAACAAGTCAAAACAATGACATTTAAATTGAGGTAAATAAGATACATTTGTATCCTGATATATCGTCATTATTTATAACAAGCAAAAATGCACCGTCATTCCTGTATTTATTTTGTGTCTTGATCTCCATCACTCATCAGTATCTGATCCAGAATCTTGTAGGTTAATGATGAACAGCTCCAAGTCATTGTCTGTAACACTCGCCCACTTAATCTTCTTGGAATTTTCCATGTGTCGAACACAGTCATGATTTTACAGTTTCAAATGCCTCGTGAAGTAACTTTTCTGTATCGGCGATTTTTAAAGTAGCGTTTCTTTCTGCCACGAATCCCTTAACCTGTGCCCACACAAGCTCTATAGGGATATACTGACAGTGGTAAGGTGGCAGAATAACAACCATGTGACCGTGTTCTTCAGCGAAAGCATCAAGTTCCTTAATTTTCTCACGCGGCCGGTACATTTGATCTAATAACTCCGCACGAGTCCGAGAAGCAGATTATGGAACTGAATTACAGCAGAGCCATGCTACGATATCAGCCTTCTTATTGTTTGTACTTGGTGCTTTATTAATTACAGCCGAGTGATAGCTTGCATTATCCATTACAATTATGGAATGTGGGGCTAGATACGGTAGGAACTGATTTTTGAACCACTCACTAAATATTGCTGGATTCATTTCACAATGATAGTCACTGTTACTGCTATATTTTGACCTAAAAACTAATTTACTTTCAGGAATGAAACCAGACGCAGCGGGCCCAGCATGGCAAATGATTAAACGGAAACCTTTACCAGTCGGAACTTTCAGGCCCTCTAAAAATTCATTCGATGTCCAGCAAGTACTTTTAGTGTGATTCTGGTTTACCTAAGTCTCATCCAAATAATAAATATGTGTATTTCCTTCTTGTTGTCTAATCTCATGTACTGTCCTAAGGAACATGACCCTTACAGCAGCGTTATCTGAACGTTCCATAAGGAACTTCCTCCCAGAGTTACATTTCGCATACCGAGCGGGGCGGTGTAACGTTTAGCTTTCTCGCCTCGCATTCGGGAGGACGGCGGTTCGAATCCCCGTCCGGGCATCCAGATTTGGGTTTTCCATGGTTTCCCCAAATCACTCCAGGCAAATGCCGGGATGCTTCCTTCAAAAAGGCCATGGCCGAATTCCTTCCCATTCCTTGCCCCCATCCTTGCCCCCCATCCTTTCCCGCCTCTAAAGACCTCAATGTTAAAAAGAGACGTAAAGCAGTTTAAAAAAAAAATACATTTCGCATATTTGAAACCCATAGTCTTTAAAATATAACATGGACGTTTTACTTCCCTGGAACCCTATAGATTCACGCATTATTACAATCAGTTTCTTCGCAGTTGAGGGTAATTAAACACTTATGTTGTGTGAAGTTAAGGGCCTTCCTCCAGACTAGACTTGCGCATAATAGTTCGCGAAGGGGAGCGCTCAGTTTAGTTCGCAGCTCCCTCGCGAACTAGTTCGCTCTTTTAGTGCGTTAGTTCGCGTCTCGAATTCAGAGAAACAGATCGTTCGCTCGCCTTGCTACCGCTAGTGTACCTGCTATATTGTTTGTTATGTCAGTTTTATTAGGACATTACTTAATCATTTTTTGTCGTTTCTAAATGCAATTTAATATGACCTTCTTAACAAAAGTTATTACTCATTAACAGGCCTTTCAAATGACATTAGCATGAACAGTGCCCGCCGATAAACCAAAGTCCTCAGTGTCCTTTGCACAAATGGGTAAAGTGAATAACTGTTCTGTATTTACTGGTATGCACCGACCAGGTATCTCCATCCAGCGTTGCCAAATTCAGCGGAAGCACCCTTCCACATTGTCCTCCCATATAACAGAAAGTGTAGTATAGTTCAAATACCGTTTATGCTGCAATCAGTGCTGAAGAAAGGCATGTTTGGTTGTGCATCTGTCTTTGTTTCGTTTTTGTTTTGTTAATCATTTTCACTTGGAAGCTGTTCATTCTTTTGATGTTTAATTAAATTGCATTAGTTATGGCAAGTGGTAGCAAAAACGGAAGTGCGTCAATTTCCAGTGAATTGGAAGGGATTGAGCGATTATTTTATTAGTATATGGGAGGTTAATCCTACACACATTCAAAATATTTTGGTGACGAATGAAACTGATGAAGACATAAAAGATAAAATATTTTTTAATTTCGCTAGCCATTTCTTTAGGTAACTTTCACAAAGCCGTTAAACAACTGGAAGGTAGTAGCGTCACGGACTGAAATAAGTATTATATTCTGCCAACTTTAAAATCAGCGCTAGAAAAATGTAAAAGAAACTTTTTCTTTCGTTTAGAAACCAAGAAAAAGTCCTTAAAAGCCAAATTCTCCACAGAAAGTGATAATATTAAAAATAATGTTCTAGTATTCGTCGAGGGAAATGTCTGGAGTATCTTAATAAATGGTTAGATTTTAATGAAAGCAGTTGGTTATACAAAATCCAAAAATTAAATTGAAAACAGGAGGTTTCATTTGATGACTGTAAGACAATATTAGAGGTTCTAAATTTACGAGAAAAGATGAGTATCAAAGTGAACGAACTTTACTCCGAAATAACCATATTAGACGAAATCTAGGTAAAAATAAGAGCAGTATTTTATTAATAAAAAATGATATTTGGATCGAGATTGATTTAACAACTGAAAGCGATAAAACATATAACAATTTTACTGTAGACAAAAAATTGTTAAAGATGCAAGAAATGCAAAAAAATATAGCTTAAAAAATAAAATAGTAAAAACATACCTTTTGTCCTTTTATACTCTTTCGTAAAATATTATACTTATGAAGTGTACTATATTTTTATAGGTTTTTCTAAAAAAAACTACCACCATCAACCGAAAAAATGTTGGTAACCCTAGCGGCGAATGGTGCTAGTTGGCGACCGGTAGCGCTCTGTTTAGTTGGCGACCGGTAGCGCTCTGTTTAGTTCGCGACCGGTATCGCTCAATTTAGTTCGCGACCCATAGAGCTCTGTTTAGTTCGCGACCGATAAAGCTCAGTTTAGTTCGCGACCGGGAGCGCTCTGTTTAGTTCGCGAACTAGGTCGCTCCCCTCTGGAATTCCAGAACGACAGCTCGTTCGCTGGCTTTGCTAGCACTACTGCATGCGCTCTCTTCCTTGTAATGGTTGTTGTGGTTATCGATGGTTGTGTTTTAATTGTTAATGGGATCAAAGTGTATTTTGTTTTCACATTCCATGTTAAATTTCGGTTTGTGACTTCTGAAATAATTATTAATGTTGAACAGTATTTTTTTTTTCCTTTTCTTTTTATATCTGTGTCTTCAGTGAATAGTGTCCACGGGGAACTGTGTTTCCTTTTAGATAATAACCTAAAACAAAATTCGGTCTTCGGGAAAGGATCTAACGAACTAAGGAGCGAGAGATCTGGAAACTAGATCGCTTGTGGGAGCGCTCTTCCGAACTAGTTCGTTCCCTAACTACACAAGACTACTCCAGACCATGACGGGCCGCGGACGTTTTAGTATTTTGCTATAGTTTTAACTTTGTGCATCCGGCAAAGATACAAGACAAAAGGCCACTAGATTTGACCGAATGCTGTGTGTTTTCACGTTTGTGTAAAGGCGAATGCTGATAGACTGTGGCCAGGCTAGACTTAGATATTAAAGAGAGACAGCTGATATACTGGAAATTTCCGTTTAATGATGCTTTTATTAAACTCTTGGTAATAATCACTCAGTAGCTTTTAAATTTTTGACTTTGCATAAAGAAGAAAGAGGAAACTGTAGCCTAGCAACTTGCAGAGAAGAAATTAGCCAAAAATTTCAATTGGTAATGGAAGTTCAAGGCGAGGGAATCTGTTAAGATTACACTGTCTGGTTTTAGTGCCGTACAATATCATTTAACCTAGGACAGTATCTACAGACGTGCGTAATGCTCCTTCAAAGCCACACTCCACAATATTTGTTGTGATGCTGGCGTATTTCCGTTTCATACGAACTTCGATCTTCATTTTTATACACACCTTTACCCCCATCATCAACGATACATTTTATCCCTCAATTCATAATCCGATACTAATTGCTTCACTTATTACAGTACATGACCTGTCTTTACAGTGATGCGACATTCATCTTATCAGTTCACACCGACCACCCAATCTTTAAAATCAGTTGCCGGTTTGTTAAAGATAATCCTATCAGCTGACTTTAAAGATACATTTTCGCTATATTACTAATGATCCATTTCAGTGAAACTGCACATCGTAATAGCTTACGATTGGTTGACATAAAACATACTTTCAGATTAGTAACATATAGGACAAAACATTAAATTTCGGATTTTTGTTTATTTATTTATTTTAAATCTGTCTGTGATCGGATTACGCATAAACTTAAAAACGAAACTGCACGTGACAATCTTATGTCATCGATTAAGATATATGATACTTTTTCTCATTATTTGCAAAGTGCTCGTGTGTGGAACACTTTTCGAATTTTCTTCGTTTACACCATAAATACCGATGTTTTAACGATGATAGTAATATATAGTATTGACTTGGATTTCATGAACACTTATTATATTTATTTTGATGCCTTAGAAACTTGTGATATCTTTTAAATAGAAAACTAATATAAGTACGGTATTCTTTATCAGGCTCATCTTGTTACTAATGCACAATGGGAAAAATCACTCATCCTAAAGAAATAGATGAAGCTGTTATATGAATAACAGGGTCACAACTGGGAAGGCGAAGCTTATAGCTGAAAATTTCACAAAGTTATAAGAGTGTTTGGTGAACTGTAGAAGTATAATGAAAAAAGTAACAGAGTTTGGAAACTTAGAATAAGTAATTATAGGGGTAGAGTCTTGATTCAAAGAAGGAGTTAATAAAGTTCCACTGATTGTTACAGTGTGTACTGAAGAGAGAGAGAGAGAGAGAAGCAAAGGATGGAGGGGTATTCACTTTGGTTGGAAAGACTACTAAAGTTCACTAGTGTACAGTTCACTTCAGGGGAGATAGCTTCTTACCGTAGTGGAAGATTTAATGATGATGTTCTTGGGGAGAAACTAATTTCGTATACAGGGTTCAGAGGTGATCATAGAATGATTTAAATTTATCGAGTGTCAACTGGGTAGGAAATAAAATTGATAATACAAGGGAACGGAGACTTGCTAATATCTTAGTAAGGGAAAGTGATTAAATAAGTTTCGAGTTCGAGTTATGTTGAATAGTTACCTAATAAAGTCTAATGACAACCTTGAGGGATGTTACGTACACGAAGTAGTTCTGATGGATATTAGAGGATTCAATAAACTGGTGGTCAAAATTGAAGGCCAAAATAACTATAGGAAATAATTTTATAAAATACACAAATTTCTAAATTGAAGAGATATTTCAGACGAATGCTCTACATATGAAAGGAAGGCAGAAATACAGTTGAGTCGTAGTGGGAAAAGTTTAAGGATACAATAAGAAAGGGATCCTACAAACTATAATAGGGAAGCGAGGAGGTTAAAGAGGTTGGTGAGAACAGAGTTAAGAGACAGCAAGGCAATATGGAATACGTAAAACAGCTAAACAAGGAATTAATAGCAACTCCTTTTTATTTTGTCCTTCATTATTTCTACGTCCTTTTCTGAAAATCCGTTTTTGTGACTTCACTTTAACTCGCTGTTTACGTTTTGTTTTTGTATTTTTGTTGCTTTTTGACAACAATTTTTTGCGTTTTCATTTCAGATTCCCTTTTTATAAATAGAACTTGACACAGCGACTGTTTTCTCTGTCAGCTTCATGGTCATTTGGTGCCTGAGCATAGAATGAAGTAAGAGGATTTATTTCTTTGACACCAGCACTAATTCATATCACTACGGTCACTAGACTTCTTTTTTCTGCTGAGTTTAAAGTTCCAATTTTCTATTTACTCTTTTTTTGGACAAACCTGTTCAAATAGAACAGTGATCAGTTCTTGTTTCATCAGTGGTAGCCTACTACGTGCAGCAAATTTGTGACTAACATATTCCGATTCCAGTATATTACAGAACTTGGCCACATTTTGTCGGCTTAATTCCCTAATACGGTTCACAGACTCGCCTTGTGGTGGGTGAAGAGAGAGTTGATGGTGCTATGATAGGAACTTCTTATACAATTTCCTTCCGACACTCTCTTCTTCCTGGTTGAATTGATTGGCAGTGTTATAAGCAGCAGCCAGTTGGTACGGTAGTCTTCTAATGACTCCCATTAAAAAACCGAAAAAACGATTTTCAAATTACAAGCAGTGGTTTTTATTTGTACCTCTAAAAATGGCGGAAATACTTTCACAGACAACTCATTTCCAAATCAAATATTTGGATCGTCCTCCAGAAGTTTAAGAAAATGAAATATTGTTCCTATTGGAACTTGGTACGGTTTTTGGACATTTAGGTTGACTATTTGTTTTCTTTGAACTGCTAGTATGACTGTATTCATATTTCATCTGTAAGCGGGCTGAGGGATTGTAATGGCATCACGCAAAAATTACTGCAGCAATTTTGATGACGTTTTCAAATTTTATGAAATTATGGTTCCAATTAAAATTTGCGATAATAGCTTGTATGTACCGAAGAACGGAGCAAGAAATTATAATCATCCCCAGATGGGAGAAATATGGGCCACGGATCACTGTTTTTGAGATGGGCACTCTTTTCAAGAAGCAGACAAAAGATCACATCACTACTATTATTTTTTGACTTCGTTTATTCAGTTTTGTACTTTAAAGGGAATAAGTGAGTCAAACGTAATGAGAATCTTGAATAATTTGATTTGAAATTGTCGTTATTAATTCGCATTTCATCAGCACCAAAGAATCTCCTACTTCATAGCCGGTACTGACACTTTTTAAAGATATCGAAAAGAACGTTTTTCAGAGAAGACATACTCAATGATGTGTTCCGTTTAAAAGCGCAAAAATTAATGCAATTGATAAATTAATAGTTCTGAAGCAGGAAATATAAATTTTTTCTTAAATTTAAATTTTTTATTGTATCTACTTAGATTCGGTGAGTTCTCAAAGAGACTTCTTCAGTCGCAGACTGAAACAGTGTGACGTTCAATGTTTCTCGCCGTTATTTTGTTCTCAATACATCCACTCCTTTTTTGAAAAGTGAAACTTCGAAAAAAAAGTAAAATTGTGATTATAATATATCAACTAGCTTTGAAGCTCGTCAGAAATGACTGGTTTGGATGTAATGCCCTGGCAATTAATTTCTTCGCAGTTTCTTAAATATATAGGATCGTTATTAAATAACTCTCGTAAACCTAATTTTGTAATGTGTGTTTTCGGTTGTATATTGCCATAAAGTTGGTAGTTCTTACGTGCTTTTGAGTTAATGACGACAGCAATATGGAATCAATGAAGTTAAAAATTAATCCTAAAACCGTATAAATCGTAAAACTAAGTCCATGGTGCCTTATGATTTAACAAAGTGTTTCAGTTGCCATTATGCTTCATGCTGCATTTCAACCTGTTACCTCCGCTAATGTTCGAAAATCATATCTTGTGTCACATGCGCATTAATACGTTCACTGTATCGCGATAAATGACCGACCGAAACGTGATTTTCAGCCGAAACCGAATTTTCGGCTCGGTCTCAGTTTCGACCGAAATCGAAACTTATTTAGTTACGTTAAATTTCTATTGCATACTGAAGTTAAGTGTAGTTTATAAACCTATACACAGAGCTAACTCGTCTTAAATGTATATAAAAGAAATAGCTGAAGTGTGTAACAAAAACAATTCTTTTTTATGTTATATTAACAATTTAACATGAACAAATATAATAAATATTGAGTCAGTGCAGGGGGACCATTGACTGGCGCATCGAGAAATTTCTATGGCTATGTTAGAAAAGTGAGGGGAAGGAAGGGTGTTGAGACGCTTATAGATGGTCATGGAGAAGCAGTTACTGAGGATAGTAGTGCCGGTACATAAAGGTTTTTATTATTATTATTATTATTATTATTTATCTGCTTAACGTCTCTCTAACAGCGAGGTCTTTAGAGAGGGAAAAGGATGGGGGGCAAGGAATGGGAAGGAATTCGGCCATGGCCTTTTGAAGGAAGCATCCCGTCATTTGCCTGGAGTGATTTGGGAAACCTTGGAAAACCCAAATCTGGATGCCCGGACGGGGATTCGAACCGCTGTCCTCCCGAATGCGATGCCAGAACGCTAGCCGTTACACCAGCACGCTCGGGTACATAAAGGAGGGGTGAGAAATAGAGTCGAAAATTATAGGCCAATCAGTTTGACGTCAGTGGTAGGTAAATTAATGGAGAGATTGATATGCAACCATATCAGAAATATATGTGAGGAATGTAAGTGGTTTTTTGAGTAGGGAACGTTGCTTTAGGCAAGGATATTCATGCGAATCTGAGTTGGTGGGATATATGAAAGATATTTCTGGAAAGTCAAATTCATAGTGTAGCTTTGGATCTTTCAAAGGCTTTTGACAGTGTGAGCCAATAAATGGTAGTAAATAAGGTAAAAACTGTTAGAGTGGTTGAGAAAGTGATTTTCTGGGTAGAAGAATTTTTAAAAGGTGTAAACAGAAAGTTAGGGTAGGTAACGCAGTATCAAAAGAAGTGGATGCCACTGGGTAGCATATTGGAATCATTGCTATTCATTATTATAATGAATAATTGTGTTGATGGTTTACTATCAGAGATTAGATTGTTTGCAGATGACATAATGCTATATGTAGGAACAAAACGGTGGATGAGCTTAAACAGCTGCTTGGTGATCTGGACAGGATTTCTAGTTGGGTTGGTAAACATGGAATGAAGAGTAATTCAAAGAAGAGTCAGCTTATTATATACACAGATAAAAAACGAAAGGTTGATTATGATTATAAGGTGCGGAAAGAATTTCTTGTTGAAGACTTCAAATGTAAATATCTTGGCATTACATTTGATAACAAGCTTAAATGGGCGGGACACATTGGACAGGCAGTAGGAAAAGGTTTCAAAATTCTGCACTTTTTGGAGAAATTGATGAGGGGATGTGCGAGGGGGGGAAAAAAGGAAAAAAATACTACAATAATAATACTGGTAGTGAGAGTGGTAACTTTATTATTATTTTTAATATAAAATACTCAGTTTTAGGACCAGCTGGGACGGCGGATCGTGTTAGGCAGTAAGACAAAAAAGGGGGGAGGTCCCCATAACATATTGTTTGTTTATCTTATCTAAAATGAAATATAATAGTATTTGTAATAATGATGCATACAAAGGCATAAGAGTAATTCATACGGATAAACACTATTTTTTTTTTTAAATTATCGCTCAATTTATTCAGTAATATGTTTTAATTGTGTACAGTAATTCACTATTATTATTACTCGGTATAAACATCAATGGTCTCTTTTGTTCATACTCCAAATATCTGTCTGGATGACGCACACGTTCACTTATCATTGTATCACTATTTTCGGTTACATACCTGCTTCTTACAGGACCAAAAGTAATTTGTTCACTCTCATCACTGTTCATTCCAGCAGGATGATACCTAACCACCCCAGTATCAGGGTACTGATTTACAATCTTATTCTTAACACAAATCTTAGTGCAACAGTCATCACCTATGGCTTTACAGAAAAACCTAAAACAATCACGGCAACATTTACAATATCTACATACATAGAATATTATTATCAGCACTACTATCCCCGTCCCAGCATACCCCCATATTGGTATACTGTCTATAGAGAAAGAATTAAACGCTGTTCTTTGCTGGTATGTAATTTCATCTTCTATCTCATCTAGCTTATGTCCTGCTGCCGTCAAATCATCTAACTGTCGAACTACGGGTTCAACTGGTAAATATAGAGGAATTTCAGATATGTTTTTCTTTTCTTTATTTATTATACAACAATCTATCTCCATATTTAGATTCGGAACTATATCATTAATCGGTACCTTTGATCTAATGATATGCTCAGACTGTATTAATATTTGTGCACCATATCCCTTACATTTACTTAAGAATTTAAGCTTTCCTGTCCCCTTAATAATTACGTCTGTAGGCTTATTTTCATTACACAAAACTGTCAATCCTTCATCCTTTGGTGCTACAAAAAGCCATTCATTACCTCTTATTTGCGTCCATACGCTTTCATTCAGTGTAATAAACTTCTGAATACAATCATTTGGGATTTTTACTATAGGTTGAAGCATCCTGGCTTCACATACCTCATGATCATAGGCTGACAATAGCACAAATGTCTGTTTACAAATACTATGATTAGGTTCTAGCTTTTTGCATGTTAATTGATCACTGTCTAACTTTACATATTGCCGTTTTGCATCATCAATTAACAAAAATTCTTTTTCAGGCGCTATATAGGTAAATAATTGTTTACTGTGATTCACCTCAATTGGTAGGGGCCAAAGCTTATAAATGTTAAACATTTCACTGTCTACTAGCGGAATATTTAATACATAGCTCAATATATTTCCCGAAATAAAGACATCTAGATCTATTACTCTCATTAATTGGTACCCCTTGGCTTCAGACAATTCTATTGGAAATTGCTTATCTTTTATTTCGTCTTTAATCAATCCCAAGTATTTAACCACTTGTACTGGATTGACTAAATGCGGTTCAAGAATGCCTTTCTGTGCATTCACTATGGTAGTTATGAGCAAATCGTATTCTCTCTCAATTTCATTGAATATTGACATTAATTGTATCAGTTGTTCATTTAGTGTGACTGATACGGCAAGCTTATCAATTCTTTTGTCTACGCTATTCTCATATTTTATGACATGCTCATTCAATTTTAACATCCCTGCAGTTATAACTTATTCATTACGCTCTATCGAATTAACCGTATGATTGAAGCTAGTCAATGTCGCTCTTACAATTGTAACTTGCTCCTTGGACAACTTTAATAATTGCTTCTGTTCATTTTCTAACAAATTAATTTTTGACTTAAAATAAGAAGCATCGTCTTCATCTAAAGTTCCGAATAGGACCTTGCTAAGTTCCCCTACAAAATTAAGTATTCCTCGTTTTCTTCTATTCTGCTCATGTCTAGCTAATTGCCCAATTAGGCCTTGTGAGGCTTCTT
>JARYHS010008301.1:0-24950 GCA_031002005.1 Vandiemenella viatica
ACTGGACCCTACTTTCGTCTTCTTCATCCGCTTGTTGGTGCTTTTTCCAAAATTACCGACGGATACGAGTCAAGAATGGTATATACAGATGGTGGGGACATATCCGGTAAATTAGAATTACCTGTAGCCTCAGGTTGACAGATAACATGAAAAGTATTTTCATTGTCTTTATCCTTGGTAAGTTCAATACAAATATTTGTAGCCAACACAAAATTAAACTTCGTAAATCAAACACAGTGAATAGAAATCGATAAAATTCTCAACATACAAAGAACGGAAATTATTCAAATCCGTGAAAATTAAATTATCTAAATGCAAAACCTTCACGGAATTTAATCAAATAAAAGGATTTAAAATGTACTTCCCTTTTATGTTTCCTTTTTTTCCCGTGATGTGTTGAACAGCAAATCAAAACACGACTTTGCCGGCCACCAATGTTGTGAAACCTAAACATCTGTTCAGTTGATTTGCACTTGAAGTCTCTGTTGCGGTGTGTATCGATATACGAGTCGACTGTAAATCGTTGTGTGTTGCGTTTTATTTATCTTGCTTTCTCGAAGTTCGTAATAGTTAACAAAATTACCAATTCAGGTGTCAAGGTTGCCATGAAACGCGCTTCGCTGTTAACTTCTTTCTTTTAGTTGTAATTTTCAGAACTAGAAATAATTCATATATATATTTTTTCAATGAAGGAAGGCTCGTTTTATAATAACTCCATTTTAATAACAACGATTCCTAAAGCTAAACCAACACCCGTCATACAATCTACTTGGGTTGTTGTTTAACACTTCCTTTCCGAAAAGAATTGCAGGTTCATGAATTGGTAATCTGTTTTCACGAAGCGACGTCTACTTTTCAAGAAGTTTTGAGTTCATCTGTCTGTTGATAATGACCAGCGAGAGGTAACAGGAAATCCAAAGCACATATATTTAATGTTCTCCATGGAATTTAATCTTTCATTTAACTTTCTTAAATGGTAAATTTTATAAAGTTATTGCATTTTGGTATTAATCAGCCCCGTTACAAGAGATATCCCACATTTCCTTGGATCGTTCATCTACAGTCCCCACTCAGCTACTTTAACTCCTATCTTTCAAACATAACTCTTAAAAATTCCTGGCTCCACTGGGATTTGAACCCGGTACTGGGCCCTGAACTTTTAAAAAGCTAGTGCCTTAACCACTGAGTTACCAGTCTGCTCCATTTTATTCTTATTATTGTTGTAACATTTTCTATGACAAACACATTACTGCATAAAAATGTGTATTCCCTGCCAGTTTATTATATAATATTGATCTTTATATCTCAGGGGTCGCATTCACCTCAGTTTCTTGTCAGAAACCACAAAGCCAACAGACAGCACTTCAACAACAGCAGGGGCCCAAGAAGCGTAAACTTAATCTTGAAGAGTATCGCAGCCGCCTCAAAGATCGTGTGAAGGAAACTGGCTCTGTAGTCAGTAATACTTCCAGTGCACAGGTGACCAGTACACTGACACCAGTTTGCAACAATGCTGATGACTCTGCAAATAACTCACCTGCTGTGCCTGAACTTCGTGCACGGCCTGAGATGTGTAATGCCGAGGTTCAAGCTGATGTGGTTGCTGACATTTCAGTGTCTCCTGCAGCCGAAAAGAAAAGGTATGTAGTATGTAGATCAAGTAATGAAATTCATTATTCTGGCTTGATCTGCCAAAGGTAAATTTAGAACTAAACGCTTTTGGAAAAACAATAGTAGTGAATCTCTTTCTTTAAAACATTAAATAAATAGTGATGCTAAGGCACAGAAGTTATTTTTAAGCATAAGTTATATATTCGAGGACCAGCATTTTCATAATCTGCATTTTTAAAATTTCTCTAGACAAACATAGATTTTTAAGCAAGGGGGGAGAGACACCAAGCCTCTGAGTTCACTCGTTGCAATCTCCTTTGATTGAAGTAAATACATGGTTCTCCAGTGACAGGTCCAGAGTTTAATTTTACAGAATCTTTTACATTTATTGCGTTACTGCTGACTGTGTGGGACTGCAACATTGATTTTGACAGAAGGTTCCAAGCGGATACATTTATCTTTAACACCTCAATATTTTGCAACTGCCTAAACACTTTTTTTGTGTATTTCTGAATTTGATATAAGTTATTGGTTCAAGTTTCATACTTTTTGAAAAAGCTGGCTTTAGTTATAAATAGCTTAAGAACATAGTAAAGGAAAAACATTTTTTACAGGAGGGGAGTAAAAAAATTGGCAACATTCTTAAAAATATCTTTTATCAATTTTTTTAAAGAAAAAAATGCTTGTTATAGCCAAATGGGTATAGAAGCTGTAACATTGAAAACAGGAATAATTCAAAACATTGCATCTGATTTTTAATGGTGAAGTTGTTGGCGTTTAAATGTTAAATTGCACATTTCAAGATTAATTTTGCTGGATGATGGATTTCTGTTATTGAATAAACACTAAACAGTTTGAAAGGGCAAAGATGGAGAAGAAACATTCACCAATGAACATCACTTTGTGTCTGCGAAAATTTTTGCTGGAGAGCAAAGAATGTAATGTTCGATGTGAAATCTAAAGGAAAATAAAATTTAAATGAAAAGTTGGGGGATATTCAACAGTAAAACAGGAAGAAAATATAAATTTTTTTTTTTTTTTTTTTTTTACTTTAAATAGAAGTAAAGGATTCGTTAAACTTTACTAAAAGATCTAGTCAATATTTGGAGTAATCATTATTTCTATTCAGTTACAAAAAACTGAAGTCTCATTTACATTTGTGTAGTATGACAGCTTAATAATGTGCTTACTTACTCTAGTCAGTTTGAAGTGATAAGAAAAGTGCGTGCTTGCACTAGAATAGCATAGACTAATTATTCAAATAAAAATAGTACAAAGAAGATATACTCTTTCTGTACTCATTTCATTGTTTTAGATTGTTTTCGAACAATTCAATAATAAAAGTTTCATGCTGATGCTGACTGAAGACTGCCTATTGAAAACATGATAGTTTGGGTAATGAACATCTTGTTGTCTTGAAGCAGCTTTCTATTCGTTTATTGGTACCACAAGGTGTCTATCATTTTGGAGTAATCGGTAGTCTCATTCTGCCAAGGATCACTTCTACTGTTCTGCTTGTAAATATAGATATAAACAGTGAATTATTTATTCATGTAAATGAAGTATAAGTACATAACTGTATTAAGTTAATGATTTTATGGCAGTTCAAGATTCTAGTGATTATCAGCAAATTCCAGTGCTCATCACATGCACAATCAACAGATTTGGAATAAAAAAATAAATTGAAATATAATAAGTAGCATTCAGCAATGATTTGATAGGAATATTAAATGGTAAAATCAGTTCTTGCCATTTTTGTATCTACAAATTCAATTAGAATTTTCACTGAGAAAGGGATTTAGAAGGGATAGGTCTCATTATCACAATGAATGAAGGTATGTCCAAGATTGTTATTTGTTCACTCTAAAGTTTGAAAGTAAAATAGGTAAAAAATTCTTGGACTTCTAGTTGCATTATTCTTAAAGCAATTGACATTTTAACTGTCATATCTCTGCTCTAATGGTCGAAATGTCATAACTGACCCAGCAAGAAGCCTGGAAACTCTTGTCTATAATTGTCACTGTTAAAAACTCAATTCTTGTGATAAAGCTAAAGACCAAGCTAATAATGTAAGTTAATCGTCATTTGGGCAATTAGGCCAGATCCATATCTTTCCCATTTTAGCTTTCATATTTCGTCACTTCTTTTGTTTTTTTATAATATCTGTGGGCTGATGCATAGCAACCAGCTGAACAGAGACCTTCTCTGCCACAGTGCTTGACATATGCTATCAGATTTGTGGCATCATCAATGTAAAAATATTTTTCCCCTTGAATGTGTGCTGTTGTTGCATTCTTGTTTTCTCTGCCTCGCTCCTCTTTCTTTTCTCTTCTGATCCTCTTTCTTTTTACATTTCATTCCTTCTTTTCTGCCTGTTTTCTAATATTTCACAGATTGTCAACTGACCCTCAATCTCCGTGCCATCTGGCTTTTCAAACTCTGTTCTCACATTCTCGTCCTTCAATTATCTCTCTCTCTCTCTCCCCCTCAGTATATCTCCTAACGGATTAACAAATAAACATGCTGTCTTCTTGCCATCTACATCTCCTTCCACTCCTCCATGCCTTTCATTTTACCTAATCTCTCGTCTTCTCTTAGCTAGTTCTCCCAGCAGAATTTCCACAGAGACGACTAACATTCAGCCTGACCGTACAAAATTCTCTGCCTGTCCTTCCATAATGTAATCAGTTATGTACAGCTGATCGTAACGGAATCCTGACATATCAATATGGAACATGTATATAAACATCCATGTAAACTATCTATTGTAAAAATAAATATCTCACACTAATTCCGTTGTCCTACAAACATTTCACCAATACACAGCACTCCCTGCCTTATTCTGTTTCATGGATTAGGCAATCTGGCATGTTCCAGTACTGTGGACCACCTCTCACATGGTGTTCTACATCTAGGCTTGTGCTACATAGCCAGGTTTGGAAGGCATTTGTCATTCATTCTTAGAACATGTTTGTGCCATTTATTTCATTATTATTCGGTTTTTTCATTGACTGTAAAAATCTCTCATTTCTATCTTATTATACTAAGGAAAAAGGAAATAGCTTTAGGCAATATAAATTACAAGGAAAGGGAAAATGACTCATCACTCACCAAAGTTGAAGGCTGTGACGGGTGACGAACATATATGACGACCTCAAGAATGCACAATATTTCGGTTTTACACCTTATTCATGCTGTAGGAAATGAGTCATGTGGTTCGGGAGGTGTGCACACGCCGAACACGTGACTAACTGCATTATCGATATGTTGGGAGAGACTGAAATGTTATATATAAATATGTATATCACTGATGGTGATAGAATTAGTAGTATACCAAAAGGGTATGGAATGTTGAAACAAAAAAAATAGACAAATAAATTTTGACAAATAAATATTGAAGAAGAAAAAAACTATTGTAACTAGTTGGATGATAATAATTCTAATAACAATGAGTGATGTGTCAAAGAAAGGAATTTTATTGGTGGGTGAGGCCAGGTGGGTGTCTGGTATCTAGGATATTTTGGTGTGCAAGTTCCCATCTCTGAAGTTCTGAAGCGGCGGTGGTTTCGGGGAAATCTCTGATTGCTCTCACGGTGAAACAGTCATTGAGGTTGTTAGAATTGTGGTGGTTAGCATGTTCTGGTATTGGAAGTTATAAATTGCGGGTGTGGACTGTTTGTCTGTGGCCATTCATTCTGGTCGAGAGTTGTTATGTAATCAGGCCTATATAGGAACTTGTGCAATCGTGGCAAGTTAGCTCGTATATGATGTGTGTTGTGAAGCATGTGGCATATCCAGTGATGGAGAAGGTTTCCCCTGTATCAGGGTTTCAATATGTAGTAGTGGGAGGATGCATGTTGCAGGTTTTGCAGCGAGGTCTATTACAAGGAAAAGATCCATATGGTGTTTTTGGAGAGTCTGATGGAGGATATTTGTGAACCAAGATGTTTTTGAGGTTAGGTGCTTATGTACGGGGGGCAGTTGGTAGAATTTTTGGCAAGAGAGTGCGCATTTCTGGAAAAGAGTGAAGGAAGTCATGCCCCTGTTGTAGGATTTGGTTGAAGTATTAGAGGCCAGGCAAGAACTGGTTGACAAAGGCAGGGCTATGGTTGGTTTGTAGAGGTGCTTGGCGCATGTGATTACGTGGAGAGTGGGTGATTTGTTTATGTACAAGATCTTCTGGGTAAGAGTGGGAAATAATGGCTTGGGATAGGTTCTGGGAATTACGTGAGAGGTATTCAGCATCAGAACAGATATGTCTGCCATGGATAGCAAGGCTATAGGGGAGGGAATGTTTGGTATGGAGTGGGTGGCACTACCAAAATGTAGATATTGCTGTAGATTAGTTGATTTATGTGGACAGAGGTGTGGTTAGACCTCGCTGCAAAACCTGCAACATGCATCCTCGCACTACTACATACGAGGGCATTTGAAAAGTCCGTGCAAAGTCTGAGAGATGGCACCACTGGTGCGTATCGAGGTCATGTTTAGTTAGTAGCATCTCTTGAATGAACGGACACCAAGTTTCAGCCATATTGGTCTATTTCTTTGTGTTTGGCATTCGTGTGAATCAAGGAAGTCGATTGATTTTCAAGAAATGGACGAAAAAGAATTTCGTGTGGTGATTAAACATTACTTTATGAAAGACTAAAGAGAAGCTTGATAAACATTATGGTGACTCTGCACCTTCGATTAGAACAGTTTATGAAAGGTATTGATAAATGATGTATCCTGTCCATAATTTAGAGTTCAATGAAAAATTAAATTCTTTAAAAAAAAGTTTGTTTACAAAAGTTGGGTACCAGGATTCAAGATTTCGGATAAGGCCATTAGACTAACAGTTCCATTTGAAGATTACAGATTAAGCACACACGAGAGAAGATGAACTTCCACCCTTGCCCCCTTACCAGGATGAAAATACTACTATGGCATACCGAAGTGTACTGCTAACACCGAACACGAGGAGACATGGCTCCACCCACTGCATGTGGACTGGCTCTGAGAAAATACTTGCAAAGACTGACTTTACTATAGAGGCATTGCTTGCCTCGCCACAAAACTAACTCGAAGAAAGCTACTGTAAGACTGGTCTAAAAGTAAGATGGCTGACCTCAATTTATCGAATCATTTGACCTTGTGACGGCAGCTTATAACTTAAAAAATAAATATCTCATTAACTGCTTAGCATTTTGAACTACAATTAACAAGTCTTTGGGTAACTTATTCTACCTGTTTTAATTCTCACAAAGGCTTCTATTAAATTAAACACCAACTCTATCATGTCATCGCCTTTCACCTTTGGTGTGTAACTGATAATGTCTTAACAATACCTTACAAAAATCACCCTTTTCTTATTAAAATCTTCATCTTTTAATGAACACAATGCATAATTTTAATTCTCTTGATTTCACTTAACTCCTGAAATTAATTTCATGCTGTTTTCTTATTTATTTTAGATTTTGATTTTTTCACTCAATTAAATGTCATACTTAAACTTTATCTAAAAATCGGTCTTGTGCTCAGAACATGCCAAACGGTGCTGACTACAGTTTGATGTGGCTTTTGCGTTAACTAGTTATTTCAAATCTTATTTTTAGCTTCCTCTGACCGCTTGGGTTAACAACACCAAACCTAATTTTTCCGAGCATGGTAAATACACCTTAAAATGCTCCCCATCACGAGTTTTTGTAATGAGAATGGATGTAATCAAATCCGTTGTACTTGAAAAACGACTCTAACCAAAATTTATATCTTTCACAATTGGACTAAAAGGTATTTTAGCTGACAGTAATGCTTGCTGTACTAATTCTGTGGAATAAACCTATTTCTAAGTGATTTTAACAAGGTTATAGATATGTTACAATATCTTTTGGTGTTATCCTTCCATTCCTTTATCAGATTGTTGAGGTAGGAAATAAACAATACTGGAGACAGACAGCAATCTTGTTTAACCCCATGGTTGGTTTTAATTGACTTAGCAGCTTGTCATTATGCTGGTCTGTCTATACAAACTATTGATGGGGAGTGTTAAAATGTTGTGGAATCCCTATTCATTTAGTCATACCCCGCAATAAATAATAAAGATGCTGTAATCATAATTACAAAATCAATAACTAAGTTAAAAAAGAAAGGATTGTTTACAAATTCAAAAAGGCCTTGAAAGAATGTCTACAGTTGAACTTCAATGGAAACGCAAAAAAGTTGAGGTATAGAGATTTTGATTTAGAGTTTTTTACATACATGTTTGACTTGCAAATGTTTAGATTCTATCCTACCTAATTTTGAGTTAGAAGAGGTGAAATAAATAAAAATTTCTGTTACAGAGGTAATGTTTATTCTCAACTTAAGAATTTGTAGTTACACGTAAACATGTATGTTAAAAATATCACAGGTAAGATAACATACCTGAATTAAACAATTTCCCCCCTCCCCCCTAAGCAATTTGAGCATTTGTATGGCCTAAAGCTGATCCGGGGGGCTAAGCAACACTCTGCCTTACCTTTGACCAATAATGTTCAAGACCGTAGCCTTCTGGTACTTTGATAATTTAAATACTTCAGTAGTCACGTGATTGATATACTCTCAATCGTGAAAGGGAAAATAGAAATAAGTTCACTGTACACTGTGCACAAAATGTATATATTCTTCCAAAAGTTCTCTTACAATGTTGGTACCAGAAATTTTGATAAAGCAATTGGACAACAGTTCCACAGAAGATTTACAGGTAAAGCACACTCATGCGAGAGGACCAACTCTCATCAAGCCCCCTAACTTAGATGAAAGTATGACTACATCGTTTTGAAATATACTGTGCTGACCAAACACGTGGAGCCATTAGCTTTATATTACGACATGAAGTTAACTGTTTGAAAACTCGCGATAGAATGAGCGCCAGTCCAGATGTATGGTTTCTCTTTAATAAATCGGTTGACCTTGTGACTTCGGCAAAACCCTTTAAAAATTTATATCTTGAAAATTATGTAATAGTTTGACTTGTAATTAATACATGGGCTTCCTGATTCCTTATCCCATCTATTTCAACTTAGTTTAATCATCAAAAAAGGTTTCTATTAAATTAATTTTCAGTCTTCTCACGTCATCGGCCTTGGTGCACTTTTGCTAACAATTACGACAATTCATTTTTAAAATCTCATTTATCTTACAGATGCTTTTTACAGTAACATATATATATATATATATTTAACCCTCTTGATTTGAGCTATCATCTGAAATTAATTTCTTGTTTTTATCTCTATTCATTTAAATTTTGATTTTTTTTCTCTTAATTAAAATTGGTACCTAAAATTTACCTAATTACTTGATTTTGTAATCAAAACATGCTAGGTGCTGACTATGGCCGGTAATAAAAAGTCAGCTGTAACTTTTCGCATTTCCGAGTTATTTCAAAATTTCAGTTACAGGCTCTCTGACCGCGTGATTGAAAGACATCAGCAAATCGAATTATCTCTTAAACTAAATTTTCCCGGGTATAAAAAATACACTTTAAAATGATTCTTATGAGTTTTAGTTTTGGAAATGGCAGCTTTAAAATCGAACCATAAAGTCTGTTGCTAGTGGGAATAGCTAATAGAAATGCTTTTGGCAAGCTTATAGATACGTTACACATTCTATAGCATTATCTGTAGTATACAGAGCAGAAAATATTTGTTCTTCTGCATTGATGGATTGCTCTATAGAATTCCTTAATGTATTTAAGGCTGCCCTTGCCTCTTTGTGGAAACCAATGGAGCATATGGTGCAATACTTGAGTCTTCTATGTCATTTACATCATTAATTTTGGCTTTTTGAGCAACTGAATCAATAATGTCATTACCAGACAACGATCCAGCAATGATAACTTCATCATGTAATAAAGTCCTCAAAAGATATTCCAATGTCAGATACCACTGCCACCCTCGGCTACAGTGTCTTCATTTGATGATGATTGAAAACCACAGTGTGCAAAACAGTTTTTTATGTTGTTTGTCAGCTGTCCCATGGTTTGCAACACATTGATTTTAGAACTCTTGTTTTATTCCATATTATCCAACATGCTCTTGAGAACTTCCGTTTGGTACGATGACGTGAAGTTTTTAATAATTGTGTCGGTTCATTGCCTGCAATTTTGATGTTGTATTGGTAGTTACATTTTAATTTTAACTGCTTTAATTTGTGGATTACCATTATGTGCCATACAATTATCAATGAACAATAGAATTTTTCTTTAGCCATTCCCAATTTTTACGAGCCAGTTTTTTTTTAAATTTCAGAAGTCATTCATGCTATTATATTTGTTTCATATTCCAATGGTAGCAATTTAGATCCCAAAAAACAGTGAGGTGTTTAGCATTACCAATAACTAATGGTGTGAGTTTAAAGTTAGGGTCTTATCAGGAAGACATTTAAAAAAAAAAAAACAGTCCAGTTTCGTCAGCAGTGAGAATATTTTCAGGTTCATAACCATTTGTCTTGCAATTCACTTTTCCATTTGTCACAGATTTCACTGTTGACAAATTCACTTTTCACACAAACTTTTTTTTAAAACAAGATCATGTCTTCTTTTAAGCTTTTTTAGTCATTACTGGCTCCGAAATTATCGAGTCCTAATGCTTTATACTACATTCCGGCTTTTTCTTGTAATAATGGTCCACTAACATTAATGTTTTGGTTTTGACACTGCTTAAACCATTTAAGTAAACACTCTTCCAAGTGGGGAAATTCTTTGCAATTTGTTGTCTTTTGCTGAACAAATTTTGACCACATTCGTTTCTTTTTTCAAGATTTCTGATTCATTTTTTATTATTGTTGACAGAGTACTCACTGGTAAGCCAAATTATCAGCAACATCTTCATTTTTTACAGTTCTTTACAATTTTGAGCACTTCTAACTTTTCAGAGGGTTTTCAATTTACATTTTGCTGCACTCATTCTTCAATAATCCTGTTTGTGTGCTATGTCAGAAATTGATGTGAACACTAGAAGAACCAAAATAATTCTTTTACAAATACGACTTGCTTCGGTTGAGATAAACAGAGGTCACAATAATAAATACCCAAAAAAGAAACAAAGGGACACATGGTAAACACATGTTGACGTCAGTGGTAAAAATCAATAATCCTTTCTTCGAAAGAATTTGCAAGAAACCCTATTAACTCCACACTCATCAAAATTATTTCTAAGAAAGTATTGCCAGCAATATTCTTAAAGTCAGTACTATACTTATTTTACTGGGGAAGGGAAGAAGGGTTTCTTTCGGGTTGTAGAGGTTTTCTACATATTGAGGTTATGTCATAGTCGGGGAAGGTGTGGACATTCATGTACTGAAACGGACAATCAGAGAAGTGAATGGCCCACCTTGGTATATGTGCAAAGTTAAAAAGATTACTCAAAAGTCAAAAGAGGAGACATGCAAGCTTTAGAAGGGCGGGTTCTATAGTGATTTAGAAAACGTAGTTAAGATGACGTCTTAAAATGCATTGTGATAGAGCTTTAATGACTTTTGTAATGATTTCAAAGGAAAAGGAAATAGTTTTAAAGCAGTATAAATATTAAAGGATAGCGAAAATTACCCACTGATGTATTTTAAAATGATTCTTCTTACATTTGTTGGTCTCGGACTTCGTATATTTCTTTTTCGTAGTCTTGACTCGGGTTGCCAGGGACAAATGTCCCGTTCTTACTTCGTTCGGTGCTTTAACTTTCACACTTACTCATTTAACTTTCTACTCAAATAATGATAAACCTTAATATATATTTCATTAACATTTATTCTCGTTTCACTTCATTAGTAAATATCCGAAGAATACAACGGTCCTTTGCTTTTAGTAACTTTACATCATCAACTCAAAATGCGAACTAAACTTTTCCTCTCACTCGCCCAATCTTATTGCTATCTTGTTACCATCTGGTCTCCATAGCTACCGATTTTCCCCCAGAGTAATTATCGTTCTTTTATATCTTCTCTAAGTAATCCGTTATTCCACACCACCTCTCACCAAAGTTGAAGGTTGTGTCATGTATGCAACACGAGGTGGAAAAAAAGTAAAATATTTCAGTATAAAACCTCATTTATGTAGGGAGGATTGGGGTAATTTTGCAGGAGAGCTTATCTATGACTTCCATTGCAATTAAACTATCTTAATACTTCACAAAAAATCCAAAGTTGTTCTTAAAAAAGTTAAGTTGTAGGGACAACAGTACATCGGCTCTAACACATGAGGGATGTGAGGTTAAAAAAAAAAGGCTAACATATTTAACAGCAAATTTAGAAATTCGTATGGATGAAATACCCATTTTTTTAATGTTATGCGTTGGAGATGGATTCATTATGAATAGGTACTGCAGGTATTGTAAAGCCATTAGAGCAGTTGGTATCCTGGTAAGATTATATTCAGAGTACACTACAGAAATCGAACCATTTCTGTCTGATATATACTCCATATTCTTAGAAGAGAAAAAAGTACCTTGCTATTGGAAAATGGCACAATTGTTTCTAGTTTTCCAGAAAGGAATAAAAAAAAACCTCGGAATTTCGACCTATGTCTGTCTGTGGAGCATGAGTATGCTCAAACATTATTAGGTTTCTAGATGGAAACAAACTGCTTTCATCAAACCAACATGAATTTTGGAAGAACAGATTATGTGGCTCTATTTTTGTATGACATAATGAAAGCTATTGATTCAGGTTCTCAAGATGATGCAGTATTTTTGGAATTTCAGAAAGCTTTCGACTCTGTACAACACAACTGCAGATCTTTCAGTTGTATAGTATATCCAATGAGATTTGTGAATGGATACAAGATTTCCCAACTTGTCAGTCACAGTAGGTCGTCATGGATGATGAAGCATCTCGTAATCTAGATTTGAAATCATATGTTACAAACAGTCTTGGAGACAGTGTTAATAGCAGTTTGAAATTGTTCGCTGATGACATATATCTTGAAAGAAGTAAGGAATTCTGACAGCTTAAAAATTCAACGTGATCCAGGTATTATTTTGTCATGGTATGATCAATGGTAACTTACACTAAATAATTGCAAGGTAATGTACATAACTAACAAAAGAATTCCTTTGTTCAAGGATACAAAGTAAATAGTTCAGTTATTGACATTGTTGATCCCTGAAGTATTTTGGCATAACAGTACTAAGCAATGTGAAATGGAACTTGCACGTAGGTTTAGTCTTACGTGTAGCTAATTCTAGACTGTTATTAAAAACAAAAATCTTTTACGCTAATGCAAAGGAGATGGTGTACAAAACCCTCGTGCATCCTTCTTTGGATTATTGTTGTGCCATTTGGTATCCATATCACAAGGAATTGATTGATAGTATGCAAAAAATACAGAAACGAGCTGCTCATTTGTGACTGTTTTCTAAAGTCCTTACAGAAGTTACAGAATTGATGCATAGATTGGTCAGACAGACTTAGATTTCATTTGAGTTTTTTGGCACAAACTTGTGAACAACACCTTTCATTTACGAGTGTGATGAAATACTTTTTCCACCAAACTATTTGGGTCGCAGTGATGGTGGTAATAAGATTAGAGAATTCAGGTGTCGTACAAATGTTTATATGAATTCTTTCTTCCTTCGTGCTGTTTACGATTGCGATGCACAGGGTTAGTTCTGGTGCAAAGCACCCTATGTCACCCACAATTTTGTGAATTACAGACTATAAATTAGGATAATTTATTCCATACTGCATCAATACATGAACGGTCTTTCCTAAAACCATTTTGCTCTTCTTCTGAGATGTTCTGGTATACTTTTTTTGTAAGCATGAAGCTGACACACCTGTAGTTTTTGGTATTTCTCCAGTCACATTTCTTGAATAATGATGAGATCTTGGCTTCACCCCATTTTTCAGGAAATGTCTTTTGTCCCCAACACACATTTATCAAGTGAACCACCATACCAAAAAAGTTCAAAATTAATACCATAATCAGTAACTAGTTTCTTGTTTTGAGTTTAGCTAGATCATTTTTCAGTTTTCTAGTGTTATCTATGTCTCACAGATACATAACTGGTTTTGTCCTCTTGAGTATTTTCCAGCCTCTCTATTTTTATGTCGGTAATTCTCACATACTATTTATCTGTGATCTACTTCATTAAATGAAATAAACATTTATGTCTGGACTTAAAATGTTTACTCTTTCTCTATACGTACATGTTTCCTTTTATAGTTGGTTTCAGTTATGGTTCATTGAAAGCTTGACTACAGACTTAGTATCCAAAATGATTGCTGGATAAGCTCTAAGAGAATAACTTTGGCTACCATTTGCTAGACCATTGTTTAATTACTTCAAAAGATTCATAATATTTGAGGCTTGACTCAACTGCATATAGTTCTTGTCTGCCCTCGCCAATGATTGATTAGAAAAGAAGCCCTGCTACAACAGTGTGGCCCTATTTATAACCTCTGATGTTAGGGCACCACATGACTATATAACTGGCCAATCATACAGTAGGTCATTGTTCCTGAAAGACAAACTTTTCAAAACGAAATCTTACTGGTGTTAATACCAATATCCTCTACCATGTCACATATACCGGATTTTTCATTTTTTCATTTTCATATAACTTTCCTGTTCAGTAACCCGGCTGGTATAAAGTCTCATGTGAATCCTACTTTTGATTTTATTTCATGCTACCCTATGCAGTTTTATTCTCTCCCTTTTAAAATGTTTTAGTATTTTATAAGCCTTCTCATGTCTGCCATGTTCATCATCTTTGATTTCCCAGCTTTCTTGACAGTCAAAGCTTTGGCTCTGTTTATTTTTTCCTATTTCTTTCTCTTCTCTTAAGAGATTGTTGTATGTGTTTTGCTTCTTTTTCATAGCTCATTCCAGATAATACCTATAAATGGTGAAGCCTATAATACAGTAAATCAATACTATAAACCTAATCTTAAGAATAAAGGACTTTTCAATTCAAAATTAAACCAATATGTCAAAAATAAAAGTCATAAAACTAAAATGTATAGAAATCAGCAGATTCATTTCCATTAAGAGTACAGTTTAAAACCATTTTATTTTAGGTTTATAATACCATAAAATTTTATGCAGGAAGTTAATTGAATTTGAAAATTACTCAGCATGTGCTTGTAAGAAAATTAATGATTACAGCCAAATAAAGATAGCTACAGTGCAGAGACATATTTCAAGTTAAGAGAAAATTAAAACTAATCTAGCAATGTAAGTATTTTTTCAAAAGATTAAATATCCTTAATGTTTTAGATAAATAACTAAAATAGTCATCCCCAGTTCAAAGATTAATAACAACTAACCGTTAAGTTTAAGAAAAATCCTAATAAACAAAGGTTTTTTGCAATAAATCATGTTTTAATATAACAAAGTTTCAGTGAAATCCGAATAAAATAATATACCATAAGATCTGGTACTTTGGGATTTGCAAGTGGACAGTAATTCATCGGGAAACACTGAATATGCAGAAGGTTTCAGCGGAAAACTATATAAACCCATGCAGTGCAAATCTCATGGTCAGTTGCCAAGTGTTAGCCAAGCAAATCGTGTATCAAACATTCAAAGATGTAGTGTAAAACTTATGCTGCATGGCATAGTATGGCATTTAACTTATAAATGTTACCATATGATAGGATGTGCAGTGATAGAAACTTTTGCTAACAGTTTGCTGCCTAGTAAATATTCAAAGTGAACAGTTCTTTTAAGCTCACTCTAAATTGGGCTGCAATTGAATTTAAGATTGCTAAAGTGAATATATTTATGTCAGTGTTTGTGTCTTGAAGAATAACCTGCAGTCTTCTAATGTGTTTCAAAGTCTGATCTAGTATTCATTTATTGCTGCAAAAATGTGTGATTCGATATCAGTCTTAAATTTAGAACTTGAATATATTGTTTAATTTTCTGACTTTTCATTTTTATTTTATTCAACCATTATTTGTTTTGTATAGTAAAACAGATTGGTGACCAATTTAATGAACCTAGCATAATCTTTTATTTAGCCATCAGCTTAACGAACATTTTCATCCACGGTCACTGCTAATGTGAGAATGTTGCATACCCCAAGCAGCGTTTAATCACATCATAATAGCAATACATGCAGCTTGATGCACTAAGTTTATTCTAAATAAAATATGTTCCATTCCTTTTCTATGAGATCCTAATTTGCTTTGAACCAGAAAATGATCAGATTCAATTTATATGCTCCTATAGATGGGGGGAGGGGGGGGAGGCGAGTATCTTGTACAAGATTGTCCATTATACTTCCCTAAGTTCCCTTAGTTTCACGGTGAATTTATTATACCGTCCCCCCCCCCCCCCCGAAAGAAGATTTTTGTCACTTTTATTTTACTGAAAATGGCAAAATTCCACAGTTTTAGTGAATTTTTGCTAACCACTTGCTTACCTTCGTTATTGATAAATCCTGAAATTATTGTCTCGCGCAACTATTATGATTATGCACCATTTTCAGTCTTCCCCACCCAACTACTGTAACATCCACCTTGATAGCCCTCACCCTACCCTATCTCTGGATAAACCACCGCAGTCTCTGGTTAATATTTTCTCCACTACTCTGTCAAAACTATTAATTCCTGTTCATTCTAAAGGACTATAATTTTTAACTTTGCACTGCTTTGGTCCAGTCTCGACTGGGAGTATATCACTTTGCTATCATAGAGTAGAGTGACTCTTGGTGTAATGATATTAAGTCCAGCCTTCAGCATTTGAACCTCCATAGCACATATATCCACTTCCTTTTTTCCAAATACCATCTCTTCCTTCTATTCTATTAGATCTTCGCGTCAAACATGTCTGTGTCCTCTTTCCTGATCTCCGTTATCCACTCTAAAAACCTCAGTTATGCTGAAATCCAAGATAAAAAAACTAAATGTCCAGGAATAAGAACATCATCATCCTTCCAGCTAACGAGGACTGCTGAGGCTTTGAGGCAATTCTTCAATGTCTACCGTCTAATACAGATTCCACTGATTCCATTTGCCAGGAAGTATGGACTTTCCTTAACCTCAAGGGCCTCCTTACCAGTCCTCTCAATAAAATCAGTTTCCATTCTTACTCTATTGAATCCCTGCACACACACTTGGCACCAAGCTCCAGTAGACCCATCACTAATTATTAGTATTTAGTCATTTTTAAATTTAATGAGATCACCACCTTATTTTCTATTTGTCTTATTTTTTATCCTCACTTTTGCAATGATTCTCCACTTCCAGTTATATTTCTTCTTAATTACTGATTCAGTTTCCTGCTCTGTCTACCGTACTGGAACATAACCGCCCCTGCCATCCTTGTTCTGAAAGCACTCCAGCTTTCCATTCACATGATTAGCATCAGTGTGTGCACTTCTGATCACCTCCCTATGTGTTTCATCTACTCACATGATTAAGATTTACCAGCAAAGCATTCTGATGTGTGCAGGGGCGCCGGCTTTCAGAAAAGCTCATGGGTGCTCATACTCTTTTGATGACTCATTAAAAAAAAATAGCGACGTGTGTGAATCAATTTTGACAGGACTTTCATTTGAGGGTTACATTCATTTGATTTTGGCAAGTAGCAACAGAATGCTTTTTATTCTGAAAATGTTTAATGTTCCAGGCAAAAAAATCCTCACAATTCTTGACAAACATGAACGAAGTCTTGGTCACCAGGAAGTCTTACATAATTGTGAAAATATAGTTATAATGCGAACAGACAGGCAGAGTAGGACAGAAATATTTTCTAAATTCTATTCCAGATCAAAATCGTACTTATTCTCAACAAAACTGATTCAGCGTTTTTGACGTGTTTTAATAATAAACTTACAGAGTTTCAAGTTTAATAACAATAGACGAAAGATAAGTAATTATTTTTATGCTCCTACTGAAACTCGTAATTTTATTATTGTATTTGATTTGCGTCCGCAAGGATCGGCATCAGTTACAGTTACATCAGGGTACAGTTAGAAATGAATATAGACGTGCAGAGGAGAAGGAAGAAAAGACCAGTAAAACATGCTAGATTGAAGAATAAAGAAGGGATACTTATCATAATAATATAAAACCTAAACCATTGTATTATTATTAACAGTGTGTAGCATAATTTTTACTAACAGGAGATATTTATTAATACCTACTTAATGTACACAATTGTACTATGAATAGCTGATCAACATTAATAACTCTTTTTTAGATTTAATAATCTGTATAATTATATCAATTTTTTCACAATACGACGTATTTTGTCGAAGTACAGCTTTATTTATAAATATATCAGTGATTTCTTCAAGATTCAAATCATCCAATATTTTTAAGTTTACAGCGCACTACCATGCGATCATTCAATCTTTGTTGAGCCATATAATAGAAGATGTGGTAAACGTTTTTGTGTAAGCACCGTGAAAATTTGTTTGTATAACACTTCTTTTGTAATGTTTAAGTACAAAATCGAAGACCTGGCTGATGGGATTGGGAGCATAGCCGAGCTATTAACTTTTTAAATTTTATCTTTCAAAATAGTATTTCATAAATATCGATAAAATATATTTAAGGTGTGCATAATAATATTTGCACCTACAAAAAAAAAAAAAAAAAAAAAAAAAAAAAAAAAAATATATATATATATATATATATATATATATATATATTTTTGGAAAGACATGTGATTTTGGTATGAATTTATACCTGCCAGGCGATCTCGAATGTTATACCAGGGCGCGAGTGAGCAGTATGTCGACAGCCGGCCACTTATTCGCCCTCTGGTATAACATTCCCGATCACCTGGCAGGGAAAAAGTCCCGCCAAGATGATCTGTCTTTTCAAAAATATTTTTTCCTAGGTATAAATATTCTGTGTAAACCTCAACATGCCTCAAATATATTTCTTTCGATATTTATGAAACACAATTTTGAAAGAAAAGAAAACGTTGAAAAGTTAATAATTCGGTAAAGCCCACATTCCCATTAGTCAGGTCTTCGATTTTGTTCTGAGACATTACAAAAGAAGTTCTAAACAAATTTTCACGGTGCCTCAAATACCTACCCAAAAATGTTTACCAGCTCTCCGACTCCAGTAGCCTACTCCTTAATTAAGTTTTTATTCTCCGTAATGCTGAAAATGATCGTTTTCGGCAGGTAGGTGTCGATAATGGAATGCAGGTATCAAATCTGTAGCCTATATTCGCAATGACAAATTATAAACGAAACAATGCCTTCCACATTATTCAGTCTGACATTTGTTGTTCATGCTATATGTAAAAGCAAGTTACCATGAAGAACCAAACAATCCTACGTCAAAGTCATCTCTTTCACATAACTGCTGCTTGTATAATTTTGCCACTAAGAAATTGTTTTATGTTACGTGAAATGTGTCAAAGCATTTTTAAGTAAAGCGTGAAATCTTCTGTAAAATTTCATATAGCAAGGATCCAGAATTAATATCAGGAATTTGATAGTAAACAGAGATTCAGTGCAGACCTTTTTAAAACAGTTTTGTTTTCGCTCTGGTATCATCTTTCTGATTTCTTGTGTCGTTTAAAAAACATAGTAGTGCACTGTAATTGTTTAGAATAATTTTGAAGGAAGATAAGTTACCTTTTAGGCTAAAACGATTGCAGATAAAGATTTTGAACATCACCAGCTACCTGTGGTGATTCAAAACAAGCTTGGCATTTCTGCGAACCACATACGAAGACAATAAGCTCTTATTAAAGGCCTATTCACACTAGCGGTCAGGTCAGATCAGCTCACAATCCAAGGTAGCATTCACACTAGCGGTCAGCTCAGCTCAGGTCAGGCCAGATCAAGTCGTTGACGAGGCCATTTCATTTTAGTTGCTCATACATAGTGAACAATGCCGTTTTCTACCCCAACGTCAATTAAATCGCAATGATTTTGGATCAAGAGCCTAACAATATGTCAAGATAAAAAAGAGGATTGTTCTGAGTGAATCCAGAGTTTCAAGTGCAAACAGATAAAGAGAAAGAAGAATGATAACTACCGGTTACGCCGTGAGAGGCGAGTTGTGCGAAATGCTTTTGATATTTTAGGGCTAAAAGATTTCGAATTTATTTTAGAAAAATGAATTCTGCTCCAGCATTAATTGATAACATAATTTTAGCAACATGTATTTTGCACAATTATTTACGGAAGGATAAAATTTCATGCCATGTAGAAAGTGAAATTCAGGATGAGAGAGAAACCCAACTTTGCAAATATTCTTTGTTTCTATTCTGGTACAGAAGCATTTGATTCAAAAAATATATTCACAATATTTTATTTTTTTTAATTCGGAAACAGGATCTGTATCTTGACAGTACTAAACATGTGTAATAATATTTGAATTTATATTAAAGTTTGCCGACTTTATAATAAACAGAAATAACATACCGTTAAAACATTTATTTTTTATTTATTACTCTTTATTTATTGCTCACGTCTTTTGTTGCAGGTATTTGTTTCATTATTGAGAAACCATTTTTAACGTGTGAGCAATGAGTTACCAAGGGGAATGATGAATAACCTACCGAAAACGTTAAAAGAATTTAAAGTTAAAATTTGTAGAGGGCAAATGTAGGTGAGTGTAGGATAGGGGGAAGTTGGAATGTGTAGGGAAATTGCCACCGGAGCCTGTGCTCCACTGCAATTAAATTAATTAAATGCAATGCACATGATTTACCCTTGCTTCGATTGGATATAAGATGCAATTGAAGGCCCGTATGCGCTCAGATAACACGCAGAACCAAACACATTTCGAATCATATGTCGAATCTTTTAGTACATCACTGAAAATTTCATACAAATTCTCGGATGATGTTGATAAAAGGCCGATAAAAGTTTCTTGTACCTATATTATGCTTAGAATCCACGCAACGAAAGCAGAAAGTGACTTGTTCGTTATTGGAAATGCCCTACTTTCATCAACCATAATTGCGTTTTAGATCCGCATTTTGCACTGCTTTGATTATTATTATTATTTTTTTATGTAGTACTTCGTCACTCAAAATTGTATATAGCTCGTTAGAGATATTGTGTGACAACGACCTATTGCAAAGAAGAGTCAGCTTATTAGATACACAAATAAAAAACAAAAGGTTAATTATGAATTAAGGTGGGGAAAGAATTGCTTGCTGAAGACTTGAAATGTAAATATCTTGGCATTACTTTTGATAACAAGCTTAACTGGGCATGACACATAGGACAGGTGGTAGGAAAAAGGTTTCAAAGTTCTGCACTTGTTGGAGAGAGTGATGAGGGGATGTACGAGAGAAGTCAAGGAATTGGATACAAAACTTTGGTCAGACCATTGCTCAAATATGGTAGTGTAGTATGGGACCCTCATTTTACGTATCAAATACAGGAGTTGGAGAGGGTGCAAAAAAGGGCTGCTAGATTTGTTTGTGGAAATTATCGCAGAATGCAATCAGTGACGGATATGATAAAGGAGCTGGAATGGGATTCATTGCAAGACAGGAGGAGGATGAGGATGGTCATGGGAGTGTACAGGGCATATACTGGCGATGAGGCATGGAAAGATATTGCAGTAGGTATGAAAAGTAGTTCATGGAAGGGAAAAGATGACAATGACCACAAGCTGGCACTCGATTTCAGGCACAAGGGTGTGGGAAGATTCTCTTTTTTAGGTAAGGGTGTCAGGGAATGTAATGAGTTACCAAGAGAAATGATGAATAATTTACTGAAAACTTTGAAAGAATTTAAAGATAAAATTTGTATAGGGCAAATGTAGGTTGGTGCAGGATAGGGGGAAGATGGGTGTGTAGGGAAATTGCCACCGGAGCCTGTGGTCCATTGCAATTAAATTAAATTATCCGTCGTGCTGAAGCCACCAATTTAAGTTGGGAATATCCTGTGATCGCAGCTTCAACAATGCAATGTAATTTGAATGGTCGTCTTCGGCTAGAAATTCGGTCATTACAAAACCAACAGTTGAAATCATTTTTAAGAGGATGGGTCTAGCTGTTTTTATATCTTGGAGTTTACTTTTAGATAACATGCAGTATTTCTTGACGTCACGTTTTAAATTGGATTTATGCAATAAACAAAAACAGTGAACGTCAAACTTTTCATAGCTTTCTAAAGCTTTGTTCCATGTTGAAGAACTACTTTGAGTGAATGCGTTGATGGACTAATCACCTCTCGATGATTTTTTTCGACGCAGAAACGCCATTAGACACGGTTTCTTTACAGATTTGAAAACAGTTCCCTTATATCTCCATTATCATCTGCCATTCATTATTAAAATTGCCCTTTTTTTTTTTTCTTCAAATGAATTTAGAGAAATAACATTTTCTGGTTGGATCCTGTGAGCTGCACTAAACTGAGCTACTTCAGGTTTGGGTACCTTACGATTTCGAACTATAAATTTATCCCTAACAATTTCCCGAAATAGACACGATAACAATATGCGTGGCGAGATCTTAAAGCACATTCTTTTTACCAGCTTGACTGACCGAATGAGACACTTTTTTTTAGCTCTACGGATTTGAGGCCCGAGGAGACTATAAAGACTGCTGTTTGCCTCTGAAGCCCCCCCCCCCAAACCAAAGCCCGCTCAAGCCCCCCCCCCCCCCACCAAAACAAAATCCTGGATCCGCCCCTGCTTGAGACCATATTGTCCCTGTTTGAGACATAGCCACGGCCGCGAAAGCGCTGGCGGCGCGGCGCACGGGCTAGTACTTGCGCGCAGGGTGAGTTGTTTCGCTTGCTTCTGTGCATACTCTTCACAAATCCAACCAACATTTACGTATCACACGATGGTGTTACGTATGACACAACATAGTGTTTATGTTATCACTGAACACGCAGTCGCATCACAAGCATGCACGATCTCGTCGAGACGTCTTGCCTTGCCACGCGGCGTTGGAGGTAGGTAACATCGGATACCGATTAGTTTTGGTACCTATGCTCATGGGTGCTCTGCACCCACTGTATACCTCTCGTGGGTGCTGAAGCCCCCGAGCACCCACAGAGTCGGCGCCCCTGGATGTGTGTTGGTTGCAGCTCTCCTGCTTTTATCTGTACTGCATGTTGGGTTTACTTTTTCTGTATCCCCATCTGGCCATGCAGATTTCAGGTTTACATAGTCTACTGAGATCACTCCACCCAAATGCCAGGATAGTTCTCCAAATGCCATGGCCAGATTCCTTCAGATTCATTGTCCCCACTTCTTCCCTGTCACTAATGATCTGGATGTTGGTGAGGAGTAAATCCATTAAAAATAGATGTGAGCATAAACCTTATCTGTTTTTTTTTTTTATGCTGTTAAAAATAACCTGCCTGTTCTATACCTCTGCTTTTAAATATTGATTTCTTAAAAGATTACAAAATCTGGTTTGATAAAATTTGAAGAAATTTTAAAGAAATCAGTAATGTCAGATATTTTTTTCCATTTATTGTGTTCTTTGTATGCAGAAAACTTGTGGATTCTGTATGGTTAGAATCAGCTAGTAAAATTTTAAATTTGTAAATAGTTTGCCTTAGTTCCAGAATATCAAATTTCTAGTTAATTTGGCTAGGCCCAGAAATAGAAGTGTTAATTACCTGTTTAAAATGTAACAATGACCAGTGATTTTGATTGATTCGTTATCTCTATTGTGATGGGTTGATATTAAACAGTGTACTAGCTACAAATTTCTGATTCTAGACAACTTCGAGACCGCCACAATCGTCACTACAGGTCACGTCGGTGTTCTAGTTCGAGTTCCAACTCAAGTTCAAGCTCCAGAAGCCCATCATCTTCATCATGTAGTTCATCACATTCATCTTCACGCAAGCATAAGCGGAGTCGAGGCCGTAGACATCACCGCAGGAAGTCCCAACGTGGCCGTCGTCTCAGGTGAGTTTTCCTTTTTCTGTACTTCACAAATTAGACAGGTGCCTATACCATTTTCATACTTGGTTCTTACTTGTCCCACTTTTTTCCCCTTGTAATATATGAGATGCCAATTGTTTTGTTGATTTTCCAATTCCTTTCTTTCCAGATAACCTCTCTGAACCATTTCAAATATCCAGTTTTTGCCCTTCTTCAGCTTTACAAAATTGTGGAGAGAGTCTGCTTTAAACCACTGCTTCATTACTCGTAGAGGTCAGGGAGTGGATCAAGCTAAAGAGAATATCTAAACATTGCAAAATTATTAAATATATACTCAAAACTAATACAGTTTGGCAAAATTAGCACATATCAAGATAAAATACTGTATATTATTGTAAATTTGTAAACTAGGTGCACCTCTCTGAGGGTTAGAGGAAGCTTGACACTGGACCAATTTGGATGAGAAATTCACAGTTACAGAGCTTATGATCTAGCTTAAAATCATTATGTCTTATGACTCTATATGGCCTGGGAATGGAGCTAGAAATGATAATTCATTGGAACCTGAAATGTATAGGCGCCATAGATTATGCTGCATCTCAAATGAACAAGCATTTATGAGGTACCCACCCAATATCACACTACAATCCAGATAAACACTCTGTCCTTTGGAGTCTGTTAATATTGTTTTTTGACTATTTACCTTGGTTATTTATTTTTTTCAGTATTCTGAAAATTAATACATTATAATACTTGTAAAACGTTAATAAAACCACTACTACAAACATTAATACGCCAATTAGTGCAAAAAAATGTATTTAATTTAAACATTTATGCTTTGCTACTAGAAGAAAAATATAAGAAACGCATTGCTATGCCCACCAAGGTTCGTGCGAGAGAAACAGTAGTAAAGTGCTAATAAATATTAAATATATAAATAAAGAAACATGAGCAGTAAATCAGAAAAATATGAAGTTAAACATTGCCTCTGGTTAGACATGGTTCAAGATGGGCAATGGGATTAGAAGCTAGAAAGGAGAGAAAGAAGAAAAAGTTGAAGCAATCTCTGGGTATTATCAGAAGTTGAGACCCAGTGGTAGCCTGGTGCCCAGTTTGTACTGGTAGGAAAGTTCCCATCCTCCGAGTTCATAGGGGCAGCTGCTGTTTGGAAGAACTCTGATATTGCGGACAATGGAGCAAGAGTTAAAAATTATTGGCGTCATGCGAGGTGGCATGGGCAGCTACAGTTATACATCTTAAAATATGGGCTGTTACATGAGAAACCATTGGACTGGACGAGGATAATGGGACCTTTGCCAACTGCTAGTCCTTAAACACTGTTATCCTCATTCCACTACACAGTCCAGTGCTTCTACCATCTTTATCAACCCCGTCACTGGGATATAAATGAATTTGTTATGCTATAACTAGGAAATAGTACCAAAAAATACACACAGAAACAAAAATATTAGCTTACCTTTCTAAGGTTCAAATCCATTACCTCTCAATTCCTAACACGGTGTCTTAAACCAAATGGC
>JARYHS010008302.1:0-24964 GCA_031002005.1 Vandiemenella viatica
ATGATGACCTTGACTTCCACTGCTTTTGTGCCTTTAACTACACAGGGATTGTGTTGTTTCCAAGTAAGGTTTTGAATCATTTTGAAACATAAGCAGATTATGATTTAATTCTAAAATTAATTAACTTTGCTTAACATTCTACCACAACTTAATACTTAATTGGTTTAATACAGGTGAATTGGTTCTTACGATTGTAATGCTTCTCCATAAATGTACACACAATCAGTGATGAGCCAAAATATTATATCCACCTGCTTAATAATTTGTTGGAACACAATACAGCAGCAATTCAGAATGGCATAGATTCTACAGGTCCTCAATAGGTTTCTGGAGATATCTGGCATCAGATGTCTATGCACAGGTTGAGATCAGGCAAATTTTGTGGCCAAGACATGAGTTCACAGTCTTGCTCCTTAAACCACTTAAAGCATGACCTTGTGATACACAGTGTTATCCTGCGGGAAGATGCCATCTCCATTGTAAAGAGGTGCAGGAGGTCCACATTTATTTATTTTTTATTTTTTTTTTTTTACATATTACTCAGATGTCATGGTGCCTTTGGTAACTATCGTAGGTCCCATGAAAACCCAGATAATTGTCCTTCATAGCATAGCACTAGTGTTACCAGTCTGTGACATTGGCATGGTGCATGTTTCCAGTAGCCGTTTGCCTGGTAGACTGTGTATCTGGAGATGATCACCTATGACCAGTGTAACAAACGTGATTAATCTAACCAGGTGACATGTTTCCATTGATCTGCTTCACAATTTTGATAATACCAAACCCATTACAATCATAATTGATGAGATCATTGGGTCAACATGGAATTACGTAGGGGCTGTCTGCTGTGAGGTTTCATATTTGACAACAAACACTAAATGGGGTACTCTGAAACACTTGTGCCAACACCAGCATTGTACTCTGCTATCAGATCTGCCACAAAATGCCCCATCCTGCTTTACAGAATGGGCAAACCTCTGACTTCCACGTTCTGTGATGTGGCATGGACATCTACCACCTTCGCACTTGTGGTTTCACCGCCTTCAGCCACTTTCGATAGGTGCTCACTACAGTAGCACATGAACAACCAACCAGCCTTGCTCATTCCCGGGCGCCCTTTTTCAATGTAACTTATATCAGGATTTCCACATTTGTTGCTAAAATCCCACGCATCTCTGCTCTACTTGTATAATTTCCTTACCTCATGATATACATGTGACATCACCAGACAGGATTCAGTATTGAAGTGGACAATGGTCATAAAGTAATTTTTAATCGTTCCTATTTTATTAAAAGTTTTCTATTGGCTGATCAAGATTAAAAAAGGGCCTGGTTTGAATTTTGGCTGTGTTGGAAATTTTTGTGTACCTTTAACTGAGAATTTTTTTCCTTCCACAGAACATCAGTATTAAGTAAAATGAAAAACTGTCTCTAGCTTCAAGTTCCAAGGTTTGTCACAAATGTGTTTATGAAGGTAAACATGGTTTTGTCTCATTAAAATGGTTAAAGAACATTTCTAGCTTCTGGGAATGAGTCAGTATTCATCATTCAATGGGAACAGGAACAAAATGTGCTGATTTGTGTTATACTTTAGTTGAAATGAAAAACTTGAAATATGTTCAGTTTTCCTGTCAGTGAAGCTATCACACTGCATATATATGTCACTATTGTCTAGGATCCCTGACAAATTACAATTCTCGATTTCTTTTAACCACCTTGAAATTGGTACCATTTATAAAAGCTACATTAATAATTTTAAAAAAAAGGCCATACTGTAATATTTTACTACTTTCCACCATCCTCTCCCCATTGGAGAATTTCCTGAAAATGGAGGTTTATATTCGTAGAGGTTTCAGTTTTATGGGATTATTTCTGATTATGTGTTAAAACATTATTTATCCTATGTAACACTGAAGATCAACATTCCAAGCTGTCATAGAAATCCATTTTTCAGTACCGAGATTGGTTGTTGTGTAGTAATGTGCTGTTCTGGTGGCTAAGAGGTCATAGATTTGCTGCACACTGTGCTATTTAGCTATCCAGATGTCTGTTTTATATGATTTCCTATTCTAGTTTAATCTCAGGGTGATTCCATCCAAAAAAGAAAACCCAAATGTGATTTCCTTCCTTGTCTACTACGATCTTCAAGCCCTAATTTTCTTCTTTCAAATGTACCGTGAAACCTGAAAGAAGCAAAAAATTCTTGATAAACTATGCCTGGTGAAATCAAAACTACAAGAGCTTATATGTTGTTAATCATCACTTGGGTTGGCAAATTAAGTGGGTGACAGCTGTTGATACTGATGTCCAAAATGCATTCTGGTGACTAATAGTGATTTGAGTGGTGTGTTACTGACAGTCACAAGTAATTACTGATGAAATATGATTGTGAAACATCATTGTTCCTTAACATTTTCTAGCAAAAACCCAGCATACTCATGAGAAAGTTGTTTGGATTTTTTCTTGTACACTGTTTGCTGTGGCATTATTCTTTGATTTTATTGTCTATTCCAAACATATTACCTGTTGAATGATTATTTTTTTATGAATATGTTTCTTGCATATTCTTTCTTAAACCCATTTTTCTAGGAGTTTCTAAAGTGTAGGATTTATTAGGATTGTTATGGAATTAAAATATTTCTGTAATCTGTTTTGCAAGAGGTTATAATTTCATTGGTCGATTTTAAAAGTCAACTGTTACTCATTGTTTGCACTAAGACAAAAATATCCATTTTTTTTCTTATTATTACTTTACTTAGGTCACACTCTCCTATCCGTGGCCAAAATCAACGCAGCAAGGTGTTGCTGCTTACAGAACGTGAGAAGCAGCGGCAAGTGGAGGAGCGCAGAGTAATTTATGTTGGACGTATTGATGAGGGCACATCCAAAGCCGAACTAAGGCGGCGTTTTGAAGTGTTTGGACCTATTGTTGACATCTCTGTTCATTTTCGAGAGCATGGGTATGTTTAAAAAGCAAACTTAACTATAACTGATACATTGCAACTCAGTAAATACCAAATTGTTTTTAAGATAGTGGATTTATATTCAGTTGATTGTCAGTTCTATCAAGAATGTAGAGATCATTCTATTTTGGAAAATGTTTATTTCACCATATATGTTGTTCATGTTGTTGTTTTGGCTTTAGGGCACATCATGTTGTTCATTACAGCCAAAATATAAAATGAGGAATTCTTCATTTGCTCTCTGTAACTGCACATTTTATTGCCTTGTGAGAGTAGTAGCCTATCCTCAAAATATTGTGTATTAATAATAATGAGTGCAACGGATAGAAGTTATTTCTGGTAGGAGATGTAGTTAAATGTCTTTTCTTTCCAGGGGTGATTTAAGGGAAAAAATAGTCATTATTTGCTCTAGGAGATGGGATGGTGATGTTTAATCAGACACTTTACATGACAAAGAAAGGGCAAAAATACTCAGGCGATGCATGGGTATGTTTAAAAAGCAAACTTAACTATAACTGATACATTGCAACTCTGTAAATACCAAATTGTTTTTAAGATAGTGGATTTATATTCAGTGCAGTTGCAGTTGATTGTCAGTTCCATGGGCGCCGGGAGGGGGGTGCACTTGCACCCCCCTGGCATCCTGGGTCGCCCGTAAATTTGGGTCGATAGGGGGTGGGGAGCACCAATTACGGCCCTGGTGCACCCCCCTGGATCCCGGGTGCACCCCCCTGCATCCCGGGTCGCCGTGTGGTCAGTAGTAGACCTAAAAAAAAAGGCGGCCGGAAATTTTTGGGCCGATAGGGGGGGGGGCACCAACGCAGCCCTGGTGCACCCCCCTAGAAGCAATCCTGCCAGCGCCCATGGTCAGTTCTATCAAGAATGTAGAGATCATTCTATTTTGGAAAATGCTTATTTCACCATATATGTTGCTCATGTTGTTGTTTTGGCTTTAGGGCACATCATGTTGTTCATTACAGCCAAAATATAAAATGAGGAATTCTTCATTGCTCTCTGTAACTGCACATTTTGTTGCCTTGTGAGAGTAGTAGCCTATCCTCAAAATATTGTGTATTAATAATAATAAGTGCAATGGATAGAAGTTATTTCTGGTAGGAGATGTAGTTAAATGTCTTTTCTTTCCAGAGGTGATTTAAGGGAAAAAATAGTCATTATTTGCTCTAGGAGATGGCATGGTGATGTTTAATCAGACACTTTACATGACAAAGAAAGGGTAAAAGTACTCAGGCGATGCACTTCATAAGCAAAAATCAGAACTGTTTAACCATGATTGTTATGTAAATACCTCATTACTGATGAATGTCCTTGACTCTTTATTTATGCTTCCATGCATTATTTCCTTCCTATGTAATAATTTTTGTGTATTCATAATTTTGATACAATCTGTCTGTGTAACTGTAAAAGTAAAAACTTCTTTCAAAAATTAAAGAATTTTTAATTTTTACAATAAAACTATAATTTACAGGGATAACTATGGCTTTGTAACTTTCCAATACAAAGTGGATGCTTACGAAGCTGTGGAACATGGGAATGATGATCCATCACTTCCTCATTATGATCTCTGTTTCGGAGGTCGGAGAGCATTTTGTAAGACCAGATATGCAGACTTGGGTAAGGATTTATGAACATATTGTTAGCCAGGGCTAGTTGATTTTTTCTGTGATGTAAAGAAAGCAAGGAGATCTTACCAAGCTGCCAATGGTTTTCAATTCATTTACATTATTCTAGGTTGTATTATGTGGACCGAATTAGTTTTTTTTTCTTCTTCTTCTTCTTCATATTGTGTCCCTATATTTCACTGCAGCCATCACTACCTAGCGCAGATCACTGGTGTTTGTATGTGGTAGTAGCATGCAGTTTCCCAACGTTGGCCGAATTCTGATAGCTGTAAGGGTGTGGGAGATACAGTGGTTGTAAGTGGTCGATCTGGGAAATTTTCATATTTCAACCAAAGACATATGTATCCCTATATTTATTTGTGCTGCTACAACTACATAGCGCAGATCACTGGTGTTTGTGTGTGGTAGTGGCCTTGAGTCTCCCATCGTGCACTATGGTGGCTAGATGTTGGTAGCAATGGATGTATGGGAGATGTGGTGGTTGAAAGTGGTCAACCCAGGTTATTTTCCTATTTCTACCAACGACGCGTGTGTCCGTATATTTCACCTTTCAGCCAGAACTACCAAGCACAGACCACTGGCTTTTGAGTGTGGTAGTAGCCTGGTGTGTTCCGTTGTACACTGTGGTGACAGCATGTTGTTTGCTTTGGAGGTGTGGTAGATATGGTGGTTGAAAGTATCAAAATAGGCACGTGTGTGCTTATATTTTATTGTGCTTCAAATCTACCTAGAACAATCTACTGGTGTTTGTGTGTGGTAGTAGCTTCGAGTCTCTCAACATGCACCCTGGTGGTTGCATTTCGGTAGCTACAGGGGTGTGGGAGATATGATGGTTAAAATTGGTCAACAAAGGGCATTTTCATATTTCAAAGAAAAACATGTCTGTACCTATATTCCGCTTTGTAGCCACAACTACCTTGCGCAGACCACTGGTGTTTGTGTGTGATAGCAGCCTCTCCCTTCGTGCACTATGGTGCTTGCATGTTGGTAGCTGTGGGGATGTGAGAGATATGGTGGTTGAAAATGGTCAGCTGAGGGTGTTTTGTTATTTTAACCAAAGACGTGTGTGTCCTTATATTTAACTTCACAACTACATATTACAGATCACTGGTGTTTGTGTGTAGTAGTAGCCTCAAGTCTCCCATCGTGCACTATGGTGGTTGCATATATGTAGCTTTGGGGATGTGGGAAATATGAAGGTTGACCAAGGGCATTTTCATATTTCAACCAATGACATGTATGTCCCTATATTTAACTTTTCAGCCATAAATACCCTGCACATATCACTTGTGTTTGTGTATGGTAATAGCCTTGAGTCTCCCATCGTGCACTAAGGTGGTTGCATATCGGTAGCTAACAATCAAAACTCTTTACAAACACGAACAAAGTAGTGGGCACCAACTAATTAAATGATAAATATTATTACCTCACAGTGATTGGAAAGTACCAATCCACATATTATTATTACTTTTAATTAAAGCAGTGTTATATGTTATATATAAAAATGAATGTTGGCATATATATATATCCGACATTACTAAATGTCGACACTTTTTGACCGATGGACAAACTACTCCCTTTACACCCCTTTTTTACAAACCCACATTTTTATCCGATTTCAATAGAAATTTGCACACGTATTCTTTAAAACAAAAAGAAAAATACTTTCAATATTTGGTTTGCAAAAATCCAATTTCTTCTCTTCCTTTTCACCCTCTGAGTTTTTTACATGTTTTTTATACATACCCACAGTTTTTAATCAGTATTGATGGAACTTTTCGCACATATACTTTTAAAAAACAGGAAAATGCTGTCTACATTTGGTTTACGGGACTCCAGCCCTTCTTCCCCTTTCCATCCTGTCAGTTTTTGTCAATGTTGTTTACACAATGCTACAGTTTCAATCTGATTTTGGAGGAACTTTCCACATGTGTACTTTAAAACAAACCAAAAAATAGTGTATACTTTTTGTGTGTAAAATCCCAACCCCTCTCCCTCTTTATTTCCAATGTTCCTTATAAAAACCCAAAATTTTAAATCTCATCAAAATCGATTCAGCAGTTTTAAAGAAATGCTAGATTATTCATAAAATAAATGTCTCCTGATTTCTCCACATGTACTACTGATTTTAACTTGGACCCGAAGCTTTCAACATGTAAAAACCCATTAAAAATCTGTATTTTCTGCAAGATGCTGGAGCAAACAGGTATATTCCAGATACAAATTTATGTATGTGGTATATATTAATGCGAGTATAATACATATTTGATTATCAAGTAGCAACATCTGTTGATTAGGTTGAAATACAACCTCGTCCGAAATGTAAGCTGTCATTCCATATGACAGCATCCAATTCACCATTTTCTTGGAATTGTTTGTGTATATCAGTGTTTAGTTTGTTTCTTGAAGTGGCTGGTGCCAAATTAATGAAACTTTGGCACTCATGATTCTCATCAGAAATATAAAAATAATTGATGGGTAAATCAATCCCAATTAGACCAACATTGCCGGGTACTCTGCTAGGTATTTGTATGCTAATATACTTTGAAACATATATGGTTATATAACAAGAATGAAGTAACTGAGGTGATTGCAGTATTACTGAACTATGGAAAATTTAGAGGAAGTAAACAGTGCTTGTTTTCATCATTCTTTTGGTGACTAAGTACAAGTTGATTATCATTTATAAGTTTGTGTGATGTGGAGGAGCAAAACTGGATAACATTGAAATGTGGAGTTGTTTGAGAATATTTATACATACTGTGTAAAACTGATCAAGCACAATGAACCATAACAATTTTGCACTGGAAAAAAGTTAAGGAATTGTTACTACAATTTTCAATCAATATATAGTTTTACAGTACTTCAAGTACTAAATAGAGTTAGAGAAATTGTTAAAATACTGAATGTTAATGTTTATTTCATTGGAAGTACACCTAAGTACTCTTAACTGAAAACCAAATGCGTTTTCATAAATTTAATATTTGCAACTACTTAGAACATGTATTGAATTGATCCAGAATTCTTTGTCACTTTGATAGGATATCAATCATTCTGTGGCTAGAGGTAGAGGTAACATCCGAAGAGCATTTTGGTATTACATACAGTTCTTTCTTTGTGAATAATGCCTAACAGTTGAAACTGAAATAATGTAAAAAGCATATTTCAATGGAACATATATCCCAGTGGCCGTTTTCCTACTTACCTAGTTCTGCATTTTACTCATTTTTATTGTTTGAGGCTCTGTTGATCAAAGTGCTTCACTTGGGGTCAGAAGGTCCCCAGTTTAAATTCCAGTTTTGGCCAGAATTTGTATGTACATGTAAATAGACCTCTACTTCTGGCAAAGCTTTAATCTGTTCATGTGAGGTGCACTAGGATGCTCCCTGGTTCCAATCATATATATTATTTCTATAAGGTATTTTTTTGTCACAAGCCTGTATCTTCCTTCACACTTAACCGAAATCAATGAATGAGGTGTCATTTTAAAGCTTATGGTCTTCACTTTGGTCACATCATATTTTAAGAAATGAAGTTTTCGGAATTCGACCCTTAAAGGGCGAAAATGTCAATATTTATAAAATGCTGTTTTCTGTGTTACGTGTCATTTATCTCCCTGGATACCTATCTAAAATCGTTTAATGAAATATCAACTTAAAGATTAAGATCTCCGCTTTAGTGACGTCATATATTAAGACAGAATTTTTTTCGAAATTCGACCCTTAAAGGGCAAAAGTACCAATATTTTTGCAATTCGTTTTTGTGTCACGAGCGATTTATCTCCCTTAATATCTAACCGATATAGATAAATGAGGTATCATATTAAAGACTAAGGTCTCCGCCGTGGTAACATTATATTTTAAGAAAGGAATTTTTCGTAATTCGACCCTTAGAGGGAAAAATGTCAATTTTTCTAAATTGCGTTTTTTGTATCTCGAACCATTTTTCTCCCTGGATATGTATCCAAAATCGATAAATGAAGTAGTATTATGAGGAGTAATGTCTCAGCTTTGTGAAATCGTATTTTAAGAAAGAATGTTTTTGGAATTCAACCTTTAAAGGGAAAAGGTATAAATTTTTCTATAACGCATTTTTGTGTCACAAGTGATTTATCTCCTTTAATATCTAACCGATATAAATAAATGAGGTATCATATTAAAGAATAAGGTCTCCGCCGTGGTAACATTATATTTTAAGAAAGGAATTTTTCGTAGTTCAACCCTTAAAGGACAAAAATATTAATTTTTCTAAATTGCGTTTTTTGTATCTCGATCCATTTATCTCCAAGGATATCTAACCAAAATCGATAAATGAAGTAGGATAATAAGGAGCAATGTCTTAGCTTTGTGAAATCATATTTAAGAAAGAATGTTTTTGGAATCCAACCCTTAAAGGGAAAAAGTATAAATTTTTCAATAACGCATTTTTGTGTCACGAGCGATTTATCTCCCTTGAAATCTAACCGATATAGATAAATGAGGTATCATATTAAAGAATAAGGTCTCCGCCGTGGTAACATTATAATTTAAGAAAGGAATTTTCCGTAATTCGACCCTTAAAGGGCAAAAATGTCAATTTTTCTAAAATGCGTTTTTTGTGTCTCGAGCCACTTATCGCCCTGAATATCTATCCAAAATCGATAAATCAAGTAAGATTATGAGGAATAATGTCTCAGCTTTGGCGAAATCATATTTTAATAAAGAAGTTTTTGGAATTCAACCCTTAAAGGGAAAAAGTACAAATGATTCTACAACGCATTTTTGTGTCACTAGCTATTTATCTCCCTTGATATCTAACCCATATTGATAAATGAGATATCATATTGAAGACTAAGGTTTCCGCCATGGTAACATTATATTCTAAGAGAGGTATTTTTCGTAATTCAACCCTTAAAAGGCAAAAATGTCAATATTTATAAAATGCGTATTTTGTGTTTCAAGCCATTTATCTTCCTGGATTTCTAATCAAAATCGATAAATGAAGTAGGAGTATGAAGAGTAATGACTCAGCTTTGGCGACATCATATTCTACCTCACTATTGATTGCATTTTATTTGCGAAATTTTCACGCGGGTCATCTAGTTCCACTTAAAATTGTAGGTACCCTTTACGCAGTAGTTGCGAGGTTAATTCTTCCTTCTGCGTTTAATATAGCCCGTTATGCACTTTGAATTTGAGCCAAAAATGACGAACATTAGCCGCCTCGCCGTTGTTTAATACAGACCTTTTTCTTGAGAAAATTTTATTCATTAATCATTAAAATAATTCTCCTTCAGTTTTTTTTTTTTTTTTTTTTATTGTAAACTCAATATTTAAACTCTCACAAGCTTAACAAAACTCAATCCAACAATTTTTTAAGCAAAACTACTACTATAACAACCAGTAAACAAAACCATAGATGCATTCAGCGATATTCATTGCATAACTCTTTGCCTTACATGTTAGCCAACTTAACCATCCCACCATATTATTTTTTACTATTATTTACATAAGTTATTTTACAATTAACTAACTCTATGTTTGTTATCTCACATAGTATCATCAACAACAAAGGCGGATCACTGCAAATTAAAACTGTTACTAATTTGCCTGATAAACAACCCTTGGGAAGTCTTCCTTCCAAAATTTCATACACATTTAACTTTTTATTAAGCATTTTTACACTTTTTACGTTTAGCGTACCTAGTTCTGTCATAACATCTTAGAGATCTTTTTGTAATTTCATAGCTTGCTCATTTCATCTTTGGTAGAAAAGCATCGATTTTGATTTTGCCCCTTCCATCCTGTCATGATAATTGCTAATGGCCTCATTGAACCAGTAACTGAATAGCTGCCTTTTTTATATCTTCAGTGACTTTTTCATCATCCTTATTCATAATTATTTAAATACCATCCCTTTTCTTATTTTGTAACATACCTATAAGCTATTTCAACATTTGGTTGTCAAATGGATGCGTCACGTTGCACGGGCGAAAGGCTTGGAAGGCAGGGGCATGTCCGATATTCTCAGTCCATTCAACAAATCAGGAGGCACGGTGTATTGCAAGCATTCCCAGTTGAAGTGGGTTTGTTGTGCATCTCCTCTTGGAATACATCGCTCTCCAATGAGGAAATACTTTCATTCGTAGCAATTGTAATGGAATGCCAAAAATAAAGACTGTATCGACAAAATCAAAAGGACAGATGCCCTACATGTCCTTGAGAAAATATATTCATGTGTGTAACTTAAGTGAAGAAGAAAATCAAGAGTCTGAGCTTACAATATTCCTGTAAATTTATGCAGGCGGAGCTGATGTCATGATTTTCGATCATTAATTTAAGCCACTTATAATCAGTATTTAGTAATTTTCTGTGTCATTTAAAATTGATTCAAACTTATTTTAATTATTGTTGTGAAGAATTTTGACAATGTAGGATTGTTTGTTTTGTTATTCTTGTACCAACCTATTGCACAGAGCATGTAATATTGTGTACATTCATGTAGACAATATTTAATCTCTTTTTAACGTGTGGAGGGAACGTTCAAGCTTTATTATGTACTTAGTGCCCTGAATGCATTGGTACACAATTAACACCTCGTTGACACAGTCTTAACTTACTTACTTTTATGAATGATTTTCTTGGATCGAGAGCAATTCATGCTGATATACGCGGGTAGGAAATATGCAGGTTTCTTTCTAACAAAGTAATTTTATTGAAAGTATGCTAAACTCTGCTGCATTTACAGATACGTTTTGAACTGAAAATGTACATGTTATATCATTAGCACTGAGAATTAAATTTCCTTATAAGGAGTTATATTGCAATGGTACACCACCCTTTTTGGGGGGGATTTCGCTAATATTATAATGGCAGCTGTAACTCCGGTTAAACAAATTGGATTGTCCATACCTGTTTCGGTGATATCAGAACTTAATGTGGACACTAATGGGCATGCCTCATGAGGTGTTAATGTGGATACTAAAGGACGTGCCTATAGGTCAGTGGTCCACAACCTTTTCCTACTTTTGGCACACCAAAGGCTATCCATAAATCTCATGGCACACCTTACCGGTTGGTAACTACACAAAAAAAATTTTCCAGGGTATACAGCCCCCTAACAGGTAAAAAATTATGGCTAAAACCAGTGGTTGCATAAAATTAATAATCAGGCAGTTTTATATTACTATTAAAGTAAATAATCGCACACATACATTAAATGTGACACTTGTGCCTGCTTAACTGCACACAGGTGGCTAACCATGGAGAAATCGTTGACAATGCAAGCAAGCCTCATTTCTTCATCGACGGATTTGAGCCTTTCCTTTTTGGACGTTTTAATATCAATCCACGTCGAGAAGCCCAATTCCCATAGATATGTAGTTGAAAGTGGCAACAACACATTAACTGCCAAGTCGGAGATAGCCGGATATTCGTTCCTTATTGTTAGCCAAAATATATCTAAAGGAGTTTTAATTTCAAAGTTCTGTCAGCTTTTAAATCTGCGAGTTCCTCTTGAATATTAATTGGAAGATGTTCCGAATTTGCAACTAATCGATCACGAACCCAGTCGAATTCTTCAAAGCACTTTTTGAATCTGCTGCATGACTTCTAAATGTTCTTTAATTAAGTCCATCAAAATTTTATTACCGTTATCAAGTAACTATCCAGTCGGGAACATCTCACATGACCCACAAATCCGGCTTACAATCCTTTAATCTTATCAATACTAATAAGAATATTTTTGTTCCTACCTTGCATTTTGATGTTCAGCTCATTCAAGTGCACAAAAATGCCGGAAAAATATGACAACTTACAAACCCGTTGGCCATCAGCGAATAAATCCGCGTACTTGTGTCGTTCAACAGTCAAAAATGCCTTAGATCTTTTCTCTAAGTTCAAATATTTGCATTACCTTTCCTCATGTTAGCCAGCATACTTCTGTACATAGCAGGTGTGTAGTGTGTTCTGAACCCATTTCCTGACATAAAACGGATAAATGTCATGATTTTATGAAGTTCACAACTTTACCACTTCGTCCAGCATAACTTTCAGTAGGTTGACAGAGACTTAGCAACAATGGCTTCACAGTGAATAAGACAATGATCGCATCATACCTTGGGATTTACTTCGCACACTCTAGCTGTAAATACTTTCACTGGGCCTGTCATAACAGCCACTCCATATGTACAAACATTAACGCAATTCTTCCATGTTAATTCATTAAGAAGCAAATATTCATCAGTCAAACGAAATATTTCTTCACCTGTAGTTTGCTCTGGAAGTTCTTTGCAAAATAAGAAATTACTTACAATCACATCTCCATCGATGTAGTAAATGTAAGCCAGAAGTTTTGCGTGGTGGCTAACATCTGTGGACTCGTCGATCTGAAGTGAGAACTTATGACTGTTGTTGATTTTCTCCTTCATATTGTCTTCAGTATCACAAGACATATCAATAACTCGGCGACTGATTGTGACAGCAGAAAGAGGATTTTTTCCAATTTCACTAGCAGATTCTAAACCCAGAACTATTCTCACAATCTCTTTACTAGCAGGCTTTATCAGTGTTTCACCTATTGAATATGGTTTCTTGGTCTTTACGATAAATTTGGCTGCCATTACTTTTTCAGAAACACGTACTGTAGCGGTCACGAACGTTCTTTGTTTTTTTCTTATTTTCCAACAACCGATGAAAATAATTAACACCTTTGCTTGACAGGAGAATGTTTTGTTGACAAATGTTGTTTCAGTTTGCTGGGAACCATAGCAGCGTTGCTGAGTTTTTCATCACAAATGATACACTCTGGAATTGGGCATGTTTTCCACACACACACACACACAAAACGTAGGTTAAGTAATTATCACTATATTTCCGCTGCATCAACTTTTCTTTTTGGCTCAACGCTTTCACCATTTGCACTCATAAATGGAACACTTCATTCAAGGAATTTGTTCATCTTGAAGAAATACAGTAGTCTGCTAATTGTAATAGAAAATATCAAGACTAACTGCTAATACAGTTTTCGGACCATTCATAGCACAGCTATGATGGAACTGAAGTAATTGTAAGAAGCGGGATTTATACACTTCAAAGAACGCTTTTCTTTAATTTTTGTCTGTCTTTTCCCAGTTTTTTCCCATTGAACTAGTGCCCTCCTGTGCTGATATATCTGTCCACCTTTGGATAGGTTATTTTTCTATACTTCTAGTTTATTTATCCCTCCAACAGAACTTCTTCATGATCATTTCTATAACCTGATACCCCAGTTATCACCAGGCTTTATGGGGAAGTTATCCAGCATGTTTTGTCTCCATATTGCTCTATGATTTGTACCGGGTCTCCTTCATCACGTAGGAACTTGAAAATCTGTACTCACTTCTGTTATTAATCATATTTCACTCTGATTCCTGACCACTTTAAGCCCATATCAATAACTACTACCCTATGCTCACCTTTGAATGTGAACTTGTCCCTAAGAGCCTTACCTGGGATATTCATTCTTTCTCTACAGTAAGTAGCCAAGACCATTATCGTGTTTTTGGATCTTTAATGTATGTCATAGGGGAAGAAAGCAAGACCAATATGTGGCCAGTGGGGAGAATTTAAAATCAGAAGTTTGTCAGCTGCTGTTCTAAGGTAAATTAAAATTATAATGAAGAAAATTACCCATTAGAGCTTGTTCCCACAATGGCTTGTTTCAATTTACGGTACACGTATGAGATTGATTATAGTATGTAGAAAAATGGCAATGACTTCACCGAAGGAAAAAAAAAAATAGAAAACGAAAATATATAAAGAACGTAAAAGCCTTTGGACTGGCATATTTGGTTCAGCTCTCATCTCTAAAATTACCGAGAATCTAAAAGGGTTTTTCCTTCACTTTTTGATTAGTAGGGGCCTACATGCTGACTTTGTGTCTTTTTTGTTTAATCTTCTACATGTTTGTTACCAATTTCCACATTTCTATTTTTAAATAGTTAATACTTGGTTTGTTTATTCTTTCTTCAGATGGTCTAGCCACTAGTAATGATGGCATGGGATTTAATATATCAAGAGGACCAAATCCCAGGAACAGAAATCAAGATTCATTTGATCTGCTTTTGCGAGAAGCACAAGCAACAATTAGAAAACGTAATAAAGTTTGACAAAGGTATTTTCTGATAGGTGTGCTTATTGCTTTAATTAATGTGTTAAAAGAGGCAAACTATAATTTATTGATAGACCATTAGTTGCATGTGTATTGGTTACTATGCTATTGTTTCAATAGTATCGATTATTTTATGGTTAAAAAACAATAGTAACATAGGAGATGGAGTATGCCAGCCTATTGTCTCCTTCAGATAGACAGGAGTCAGGAAAGTAGTCAGACTGATTTCTCTTTTATATGAGCACATGATATTATTATCTCATAGATTAGATGTTCAGCATCTGTTGATGTACTTGATCCATAAAAAAATGTTTGTATGTGGAGTAAGATTTAGGTTGTAAATTAAGAAATGTTACTTCAGTTCTCCTGCAAATTTTTATATATGGAATCATAGTCCATTGATCCCTGCTACTGCAGTTCATTGCCTATAGCATCATAAATAGTTTGAAATCTTAAATATATTGTTTGACCAATTGTAATTGCTGATTTGTCAACACTGCCTCCAATAATTTACATATGATGAAATCTTTTTAATCCTCTCAAAACTGTACAAATAATGTAACAACACTATTGAGAACTACTTGCTATTGAAACTTTCCCCAAACAAAATGCATCATGCATAAGTGTAAATAAAACACTTGAAAAATGTTTATAATTATTGGCTTATCAGAAATATTGTTCTTACAAAAGCACTTAAATTTTTACTGTCATAAGTTTTTTCTTAAAAAACCAAGAAATAACGGTTTTACTATTTTAAGAATTTATATTATTTTTTTATGAACAATCACCATGAAACATGCAATTATAATGACTGTAGCTTGCTATGTATACCAGATATTTTTGTACATTGTGATTGAATGTGTACGTAAGAAGCATTATTACTTTTACGTAGCAGTAAAGTTTACCACAGATCAGTATTGTTTATACATTGTAAGAGGAAAATAAAAGTACAATGTTAAGAGTTTTTATTTATTAAGCCAAGTTTAAGGGAACTAGATTTGCTGAAGTTTTATATGGAACTGTAAAATTACAAGTTTAATATTTTTATAGTGGACCACTGAATTTCTTCTCTTATTAATTGCCACTACTGTTGTACAGTTTTTACTCGTGAAATCTGCCTCTCTACCTTTTTAAAAGAACGATAGTTATATTCCATTTGTAAATATTAATTTCTCTCATCAGATGTGTGATTAATTTGATCATAAGTTATTCCAGTTGTAATGGTGAAGGGACTGAAAAACCATTATTTGTCTGAGAGCTTGATAATAAGTTTGAACTTTAAAGGAATTGAATAAAATGATAGCTTATGTCTGTGAATAAACCTTTATTTCAGGGTGATATTTAGTTATAATCATAATTAGTTTGAAAGTGTGCTTTTGTCTATATCATTAGTTTTTCCAACAATAAGAATCTACACTTTTTTGTTTAAATAAATTTTGACCTTTATGGCTTTAATCTTCAAATGAATTTGTCCATTTTGATGTTCTGAACTTTTACTGATATTTGATCATACTGAAATTTCATGTTTGATTAAGGTTTCAATTGACATGTTATGAATAATTTATGATGTTTTCTGATTGTCAGATTTATTTCTTTAAATTTGATTGATTAGAGCAAACTGGCACCACCATACAATTTTACCAATAAAGCTTTTCCAAAAGAACATTTTTGCTTTATTACTACTATCAGAGTTGAGAACATATTGCTCATAAATCCTGCAGTGATTTCTTTCTTACAGAATTATTTTAATTTTTGAACCCCACAATGGAATTATTGTTTCAATATTGAGTGAGTGAATCCTATCTCTCCATCCCCCTGTTGTACTTTAATGTATAGCATATATTCTTTTTTACTTGCAGTTACTAGTATGTTTGGATTACTGAAGTTTGCATGAGAAATGTTTATGCTTCACAAATTTCTTTTCAAATCCATTATTACTTTGAGTTAGAATAAGAAAATGGAAATTTAGTTTATTACAGTAATTGAAAGATGGCAACAAACTAATACACAAAGGGAGAGAATTTTTGGTTGATTTTTTTTTTAGTGACCGTTAATGAGATTCTCTTTTTCACCATATTGTTGTCTCGACCACACTTCCCTTACACCATTTCGTTTACTGATAGTACTCATTAAAGCTCCCAATGTGTCATCCCAAATTTTTTTCAGAACAAACACATTTTTTTTGTGTGCTAACTCTTTCCTGTCCATACTTGGATATTCACATTTTGGATCTGGGAACATTACGGAATGGTGGAAAGAACTCTCACTTTCTCTGTTTCGTGTTATTGTACTGGTAGTTTTAATTGAAAATTAAAATAAATTAATCACAAACCTTTCCTTTGGTAGATTGAGTTATGAAAGTGGCTTGTAAAAGATGGAATGTATTATACTGTGAGTTTCTTATCAGCAAATTAATTTCAAATATGCTGGTTTCTACTATTGCTCATTTGAGTTTGGCACTCCTGCTACATTGACATTGTTCCCTGGAAACTAAGGGAAAAAAATCAAGTTGGAAGCAGTTGCACTGTGAAATCATCTTATATGCCTTTAAATGGTAAGCTGATTTTTGATGAAGGAAGAAAATCAGTACTTCCTGTCTATATAATGGTAACAAAACCAGGAACTATTTTGCTGTGCTTTTTTCTACTCTCAGGTTTGATACCTTATTCTTTTTTTCTCTTTCCTTACTCAAAATACCTGTGTAGTATCTTCGTAATTTGTAATCAGCTCACAAAAATGTTTTTTAAAATTCCCTGCCTGAAACAAGAAAATAATCTCTGATTCAATGAGGATCATTATTTTTCTTTTTTGACAAATTGATAGTGGTATAGGGAGTAAGTCTTGTATTCCTCTTGTCCCTCCCAAACAGTCTGTTGTCAACCATTATCATTTTGTATTTGAACATTTCATTAACATTAGTGGGTGATTTAAAAGTCTAATTGTCGACCATTTTGGTTTATTCATCTGTCAGCTACAATTTATATTCTAGCTAGTACACCAATATCCATATAAATATGTCTCCAATACAAATTTGAAGCACTGTAATTTTCAATGATGGGATAATTCAATTTTTTAGCATTAATGTGTGTTACTGTATTCAGTTCCTTTATCACCATTTACTTTAAATGTGAAAGGCAAACCATGTAAGTGGTAGCTTAAACAACTCATAAATGATACTGGGAAGTAGAGTCTTAAAAGGAGTACCCACCATGAAAAAGATAGTGCAGTTTCTCTAGGATGACAATTTTTCTCATTGGGAATGAATTGGTGAATTCAATTTTGTGTGTGTTAGTGATTATCTTCAAAATCTAGAGTACATGACATTTTTTTATATATTCTGAAAAAGGGACAAAAAAAAAAGAGAATGATGCTTGTATTGTGGTTGGTAATAAATATTTTATATGACCATTAATCATCCAAAGAGTGAAAAGGTGCTAGATCCTGATTTGATTGTCCTCTGTAAATGGCGCAAAATATTTATGGCGAAAAAATTGTTTAAAATTAACATTCGCTTTTACTTTATGATTATAATAGCTGTCACTTGATATGTTTTCCCTAAATAATATTTATAATTTAATTACATATAGTGTGGACTGTCCCGGATACTACTTTAATATTATTTAGTGCTCCATTTTTAGTAATGATTCATCATAAATGCTATGTTTTGTTATCTTTCTGCACAAGCATAAGAAAAAAATTATAATCAGAGATATTACAGTAATTACAAATTATTTATGTATTTGAAAATTACTTTTTTTGAAATAACTTCATAGTATAGGATAACATTAGAAATTTCATAATCTTTAGATAATGAGATTTACAGTTGATCAGACCATTATAACCATTGCTCTTTTACTTTAGTTCATTCTCCCTGTCACCAACAACATGGTGTCTTAATAATCTGATCTACTATTAATAGAATTTAATACTTTAATACAGAAAATTTTCCTCACCTTTCATATTTTTCTGTAAGCTTTTGCAACTATTTATTTTAGTATTTTGTTTGTCTTTCATCAGTGTTGATGTTAAAGGATGTATGAAATTGTGAGTGGTGCTAAAGTGCATAAAGTTGTACATAGATATTTTTTTATTTGTATGAGTGAATGTGGTTAGGTTATGTGTAAAATATAAAGAAATGATGGTTTTTGTTGGAGTATCTGCTTTTGAGACTGTGCATTGTGTACTAAGCTCTCTTGATTTAACTGTTCACTCAAAAGAGTCTTAATAGGCATTGTGAATGCCACAGGTCCATAAAATTTCTGAAGGCAATTGCAAGTATTTGCTATTCTCTCAGCTGAGGTATTTGTTAATTGAACATAACTTGTGTAAATATATAGCAGATTTATCTATAGGCATTTCACATTTGTGAAATTATGAAAATGTCATAACAGATTTTATATAAACTGAATGTGAATAATTGATACAGTGGATGTAGTAATATAGATGCAGAGAATTTTTCAGTGGTACATTGTGGATATCTACAACATTAAACATCTGTATGTATCTGTTGACACTAAATAGCCTTCTGTGTTTAAAAAACAGAAGTGAAAAAAAATGCAAACTATATTAAAATTTCAGTAAATTGACAATTTCTGATTTTATAAGGAAATTTTATTATTTAAATATTAATAATAAACAATCAATTTTGCTGCACAGTTTTTACTGTTACAGTAGTTTAATACATTTGGAAATGTTGCCAAAAATGTGTTACTAAAAGTTTTAATATAAATGAATTAATGTGATCTGATTGGTGGAGAATTGGTTAGTGCTTCCAGAAAATTGACTTTAGTTTTATTGAAATATAATTATTGTGTATTTTGAATAGGTGGAATAGAACTGCATTTCTATGGTTACACATGCAGTTTCTAATATTGATGATTACATTACGTGGAAAATATGGAGTTACCATCTCCTGCTTGAACTTTTCCACAGGATTTTGAATATTATGTAGTAGCAATAAAATGGTAAAACTAAAATCCTTCTTGTTATCTGTAAAAGGGTTTTGGTATTTTATCATCTGGCAGATTATTGTTTATTAGATGAAAAATGTTTCTACATGTATTTCATGGAAACTGAATTGTGTAAATACATGTACTGTAGAAAGAAATACTGTAGTAAAGGAAGAGAGAATACAACAAAAGCTTACTTATTTTCCACATCCTGGTATTATTTTCTTTCTGTACAGTAATCTTTGCTTTCATCCTGTTTACATTTCACTGTTTCTTCCTAGGCTTTTGATGCCAGTAGTCTGTGGGAGTGTTAACAAACATAGCTCCTATCCAATCTTTTGATTAATCTTTTTGTGTAAAGGAAAATAGTGCAATGACAAGAACAATAAAACAAGTAATGAAAAAGCTGTTGAATTACAGTTCGTGTTTTTAAATCTACCCCTTGCAAATGAGAAGATACTGCTTTCAGCCATATACTGGCTTTTGTCTAAGTCAACGTTTAAATGAGAGTAAACAATTAGTTTATTTTAAAAAACATGCCTTTCACTCAACAGAGGGATTCATGCCATTAGGATCAAAGTATTTTGAAATTGGGCGAGAAAGACTTAACAGTATTTATCGTATGTGCATGAATACGATTATCCTTGCATTGAACACTCTTTTTGTATAAATGACTTTAACTGCCCTGACAACACAGTATAAATAACTGGGTAAAATTGCAGACCATGGAGAAGAGTGGTTTTAATTTGTGGTGGAGTGCATGCTCTGGTGGCAATTTTCCTACTCACCAATTTTTCACCCGTTTTGAACCTGCCTACTTTTGCCCTCTACAAATTTTAAACTTTTTCAATGGTTTTAGTAAATTATCACTTACCTTGGTAAATTATTCCAATCCCTTACCCAAGATGGAAAATTTTCCCACACCCTTATGCCAGAATTCTAGTGCCAGCTTGTGGTGGTCATTTTTTCTTTTCCAAACACTACTCGTAATTCTTCCACAAATATCTTTCCACACCTCATCACCAATATACCTTTTACATTCTCAGCACTTTCTTAATTTTTATACCCGTCGTGAGAGTTACATTTAAAAATAATGATTAGTTAGCTGTGGCAATTATTAAAATTTAAACTGAGAAATGTAAATGAGAGATTAAGGGTCATCACAGTGATAGGGGAGTACATTTTTTGAATGCATTTGAAAATAAAGAGACAATCAGTAAATGTAAATACAGATTCAACAAATATAGTGAAGAGATCTTTAGAATAATAGGTAATTATTAATAAAAACCAAGTGGAATATGGAAGATACAAAAGAAAAATGTTAGGGTTAGAAAAAAATATGCAGGGTTTAATTCAACCAAACTCGACCTTTTTTTCTTCCTGGGCTATTGCTACATCATGATGTACCAAAATAAACAATAAAACTCCACATTTAATAGTAAGCAATTTTTTGAACATTAATGGGATTGTTGGTATTTGACAATTTTTTTACAATTTCCGATAAATCCGGTTTATTATTGCTATATACTAGTCTTAACACATCCAAGTGTACCAATACCGTGCTAGGCTTTGGGGCAAGGAATGGTTTGGAGTGGTGCAGATTGAGTATCAATGGTTTAGTGAGAAACGAAAGAACTGGGAAGTTCTGACCAACTTTTGTTCCTGTTCTCATCATCCCAACTGTTGCTAAGTGTTATTAAAAAAAAAATATATGAATTTGCAACTTGCTGCCGTCATATTCACAATCAATTCCTTTTTAGTCATTATTTTTTTTAGAAGGTTAACTGCTACAACTTATTCCAGAATGGGTTTTTGTTTTAAATATTAGAAACAATTGTTTCGTCATAATTTTGCACAAATGCTATTCATCAAAACTTAATTACCATGGTGGTGAACAATCGTAGTGTTTAACTTGAACAAATGTTTTGGTGATCATATCTTTCCCTCATACAAACCTATCTAAGAAATGCACATGAAGCAGGTCTTCCCTTCCGACTGCTAGCAGAGGATCATTCAAACTGGAATAAAGCCTATTAATTATCTATACCTATTTCTGCAGATCCATGAGAGTGGTTTGAGTATCTTGAAACATACACTACATCTTGCCAGCAGTAAGCAGTATAAAAGGATTTGGTGGAGGGTGGTTTGACAGTTTCTGGGTATTAAATACTTTACATTTTCGAGATGCCTGGTTTGTGGAAATACTAATTAAAGAAGCCAAAGCATCGGGTTAAAAGAAATTTTGTTCTACACATTACCGGTTAGGTTTCCCTGTGATCAGATTAGTGATAGTGATGGAAATGGAGTGAATGTCAATATTTTTTGTTTTGGTCTGCTGCAAGGAAATAAACTTGGGGTTACTATATGGATTGGGATTGGTTTTATTTTTGTAGCTGGGATGTGTTTCTGCAGAAGATTTTTGTCATGGCATGACAGTTCAGAAAACAGGGACCATATTTTGGTATAGAAGTTATAATACCCCTAAGGCTTTATAGATGAATGGTATAAATACTGAACAATATTTGGAATGTTTCAGGGTAGAGAATTGGCTGTACTATAGTGAAGACTAATTAACATACTTTTGCATAAGAAAAAGTATAAAAGATAATTATTTTACTTCTAAAAAAATTACAAATAAACTTTGGAAAGAATACAACTGTCATTTCTGCCCACGCAGTTCTTAACGTTAGCAACCTGGATTCCCATTGATACTTTTCCACAACATACAGCAAAGAAAAAATATTGATGAGAGATATTGGTAACAAAAGCAGACTGAGTGAAAACAGTACCTATCCAAAAACATAGTTTCATAACCAGTTATTGCAAATATTTCCAAACTTGTTGCTTCCAACTTCTTCGAAGAATTTAAGAATAAGCAATTTACGAAGTTCTCCAAATTAGCAGAGTAACATCACACTAGGAAATATGTTTGGAAAGAAGTGTAATACCGATAAACCAACAAACACGGGGACGAAATTAGCTAACACAAACTTATATACCGTTGGACCGGTGGTAATATATTTAAAGAAGAATTTAAGTTTCCTCCGCCAGGTTGGAGAAACAAATGATAATCACAGTGAGTAAGGTCGGGATTTCAGTATGGATGTTAAAAAATTTCCCAACCAAACTTTTAAGTTAATGCTGCAATGCAGACGGCGGTGTGTGGCCGCATATTCCAGCAGTCAGTACCCAACCCCGTGGGTTCTGAATTATCCATCGCAGCTGCATCAGAGTTTCACAGTGCGAATCTTGCAAACCTTTAAAAAATTTACCTGTAAATTTGTGTTGCACAAACACTTTTTGAGTTTTTGCGTACAAAAATCTTACCACCGACCACACTTAACAGGCGGTGGAATTTTCGCTTTAAACACCCATTTTAAACTAACAGAGCAAAGCGAGAAACTTTTGTAGATTATTGTAAGTAGCACAATTATTGCAGAAGACATTCACTAACCAACTGCGCCACTTAAATGGTGTGACTTTTGTGCACTCTTGTGTTCAATCAGCTCTTACTTTTTGGACGTGCCAATTATATACTGGGAAGACAGGATGTACCAAGTATGAAACATTCATCACATCCCTTTTGTCACTACTAGTATCGGGGATACAGCACATACCACAAATTAGAGGCTGAATGAACATGTTAACGCTGATAGTGGTTTTAAAGTTGACCTATATTGGCATGTTTAGACAAAAACTGGGAAAACACCCCACCCCATTCATGCTGGTCACGACGGTTAACACGAGCTTTCGGAGCTGCAGCTGGCGTGAACGGTAGGGCGGGGAGGGGTAGGAGTACCAGGCTATTTAAGATCCGTAGGTGTCGTAAGACAGCATATCTGTAAAGAAAAGCAGGCAGGAAATGGTACTGCTGTAGTATTTTTAGATATTGAGAAAGCCTTTGACAGGGTTTGGCATGAAAGCCTGATAAGCATATTACATCGGCTCAAAATCTCACTTTCAGACGATATGATACATCTGCTACTTTTTTATCTGACTGGAAAACAATTCCATGTTAAATACTAGTTGATTGACAGACGTTGTCCTGTATATATCAATAAAATTGTTTGTTATTGTTTTGTGAAACACTGTTGAAAATGTATAAACAGAGTAAAAATGAGAAAAATACGTAGTTCTGAGTGATCATTGTATTTATTAACGACTAGCTTGTGCCCACGACCTTGTTGTAAAGAATTTTGATTGATAGCTACTGGCATGCAACCACCATACTGCACGATGGGACACTCGAGGCTAATACCACACACAAACACCAGTGATCTGCGCAGGGTATTTATGGCTGCAAAGTGAATTATAGGGACACACATGTCCTTGGTCGAAATATGAAAAAGCCCTTGGTCTACTACTTGCAACCTTCATATATCTTACACCCCCAGAACTATAGACATGCAACTACCATAGTGCAAGATGAGAGACTATTACGCCACACACAAACACCAGTGATCTGTACTACGTAGTTGTGTTTGCAAAGTGAAAATATAACGACACACACGTATTATGTCAAAATAACAAAATACTCTCGGTCGACCACTTTGAACTACTATATCTCTCACAACTACCGACATGCAACTACCATAGTGTACGATCGAAGACTTGAGGCTAGAATCACACATAAACTCCAGTGGTCTTCGCTATGTAATTGTGGCAGGAAAGTGAAATGTAGGGACGCACATGTCTTTGGTCAAAATATGAAAACGTTCTCTGTCGACCAATTTCAACCACCAAATCTCATGCAACCACAATGGTTCACGTTTGGAGACTCGAAGCTACTACCACACACAAACACCAGTGGACTGCGCTAGGTAGTTTTGGCTGCAGAACGAAATACAGGGAGACACATCTAATTTTATATCAGGTCGTCAAATTTCAACCACCATATCTACCACCAGCTACTACAATGCAATTCCCATAGTACACGATGGGACTCCAGGCTACTACCACACAAAAACGCCAGTAGTTTGGGCTGAAAAGTGAAATACAGGAACACACACGACTTTGGTCGAAATATGAAAGGATCCCATGTCGGCCACTTTCAACCACCATATCTCCCACACCCCCAATGCTACTGAAATTCGGCCAACGTTATGCACGATGGGCGACTCCATACTACTACCACTCACAAACGCCAATGATTTGCGCTAGGTAGTTTCGGCTGAAAAGTGAAATATAGGCACATACACGTCTTTGGTCGAAATATGAAAGTACCCCTTATTTCCCACTCCCCCATAGCAACCGCCATTCAATCACCATAGTGCAGGAGACTCGA
>JARYHS010008304.1:0-22132 GCA_031002005.1 Vandiemenella viatica
CAAGAGAAATGATGAATAATTTACCGAAAACTTTGAAAGAATTTAAAGATAAAATTTGTAGAGGGCAAATGTAGGTGGGTGCAGGATAGGGGGAAGATGGATTGGTGTGTAGGGAAATTGCCACCGGAGCCTGTGCTCCATTGAAATAGCAATTAAATTAAATTAAATTAAAATCCTTCTATATCGTAAATGATCCGCTAATGCTACACTTGAAAGTGGATTTATGGTTTCAAATCCAAATAATTTCATTTTGATTCCGAATAATACCACGTTGCTTTGTGTTATTGTACAACTTCGACAGATGCAAGAAACTGCCTTTGAAAGCGTACTATTTTTTAGAACTTCTATCTTAACGGCTTAGATCTAAGATGGGACCAAAAAAGAAACTGCTGTGTACCTTGTTATACCTTTCGAAAAACCGAATAACCTCTTTGAACAAAACATGGTTACTAATTTTTTTAAAAAATTTTATATTAATTTCTCAAGCTCATAACGTCACTTCAAATTAAACCATAATGTCTTTTACTCCGGGGTACATAGGTTGTACAGTACATTGATCGAAAAGCTCTTCAAAATTCTATCGGTAGTTTCACATGAATTACGTTCAGCGAAAAACACGTATTAACTTGACGCACATTTTTTCTTGTTTTCTCAGATTTATGTAAAATAAAACATGATCTATTTTTATTATGGTACTATTCAAAATCGCATCAAAATTCAATGTGTAGTTTCTGGGGGAGACATCTACTACGCGAAAATTGATTTCTCGCAGTCGAAATCTTGACGGAATACTATATAAATTTAAGTAGCACCTTGTAATTATTCAATGATTAAAAATTATTCATTATTCTCTTCGTAGGCGGTGGGAAACCTTCTTCCCACTCGACAAATTCAAGTAAAATTTTTGAGGGAAGCGCATTTACCACCTCTGACAAGTGCTGCTATCTGCAAGAAGCTTGAAAAACATGTTAACATCGCTTTATGGTGTATTTTTACATTGTGGTCTGTGCAACGCAAATTTCTTGATGATCATTGTGAAATTTTCATCCATTTTCCAGCTGTTTTTTTTCGTATAAATTGTTATTAAAGGAAAGCATTAACAAATTCTGAATACTATTTATGTAATTAGGTACCTTAGCAATATTCTCAAGTGTTGCACACAAAAAAAATATTGTACATGTAATTTGTAAAGTTAAATTTTTCGAGTGGGAAGTAATCTTCCCACGGCACTGTCCCTTGTTAGTATTACTTGGAGAAGCTCAATAACTTGTTGGGAATATTTGCAATCAATAGGTTTTATATATATAAAATATAATTATATATCGAAGTTCTGTTTGTGAACTTAACGTATTATTTGATAATTCATGTACAAATATTTATTGCTGTGGCCCTAACATTTCATATTATAATTATAGTGGCACACATTTGAATAATAGTGACATATTTCCTGCCTGGTATGCATTTTATTTATTTGCTTATTCCACATTCAGATGTCTGAATACTTGGACCTGAATAACCCAAGGGATCAAGATGTGGTGTATGATATATCATTTTCATGATGATTCTGATATGGAGAAAAAGTCCTGAAGCTCCAGATGAACTGAATACTTTTGATGATTCACTCAGGGATAGAAACATTAAATATGAGAATGAAGTTACAGAGACAGATATTGATATAAGTATGCCTGCAATTCCTAATACTAGTGGAGAGTACTCAGATTCAGAAGAAAGTAATGAGGAATGGGGAAGTGTCAGTTAGTAAGTGATAATATGAATCTACCTCATTACATATATGTAAACAAGACGTTCTGCTTGCTAATTTAAAAACAGATATGTAAAAATATAAGTCATCCTTACGCTTCCTATATATAAGAAAAATTTCGTTATATGTAAAAATAAAACCATTATGTAAAATATCACAAATTACAGAAAACGTTGTACGCTGATGATGCCTCGACGAGAGGTGAAACGCGTCCGTCAAATAAATATTATCAAAAACAGTTGTACTGGCGTAATTATTAAAGAATAATTATTAATTTGATAGCAGTTGGTTAGCTATTAAATTGTGGACATAACCTCAAATTTCTGCTAGTAATATCTCTGGTGGCTGTAGATTTGCGTGTGAAGTCTGACACGTGACACCGTTATCCATCCAATAGCTATGTTGGTGAGTGAGTGAACTTAGGAAATTATGCATTAATTTTGTTTGAAAAATTTGAAGTCTTACTCGCTTCTTAGTGGGATAAATGATAAAATAAACATACACTGATAAAAGGCTAAACTTAGTCGTTGTGTAGCCGTGTCGAAAACGCTGTAACGACACGCATCCAGCCTTCGTTGCTGGATTAACTAGGACCAGAGATATTACTACATAGTGGAGGTTGTCGTATTTCTTAAAATAAGCTGTTGCTTATTTTATTAAGAAATGTTCCGTGTTTTATTTACGATGTGATTCTCTTTATATTTTATCTTCAGATTAACTTATCATAGTATGACTTTTATGCGACTTTGGTAAATAATTAATCTTTAGTCGTTTTCCTTCACAATATAATCACACTTTTATTATTTAAGTACATCGTTTTAAATACAATATCGGACTTCTTCCTAGCAAGCTCTCCTTAGCCGCTGCTCTAAGCAATCTCTTAGTATCTGTGTATCCTCTCGTTGCTATGGAAAACTTCCTTAAAAGAGTACAAACTGGCCCGTGGCATGGAACGCCTACTTCAAGGATGTTATTACACCATCGGTAATGCTACAAGGTATGAGCCTTAGTTAATGACAGTTATATTTAGCTAAGCTTCCGCGTAGAATTCATTTGCCAGAACACTGAAAGGAAAGCAGATATCGCGTTTAAATCAACATATTAATTATTAGTTGTTTTTTAATTTATATTAAGTCAATGTAGATTATTTCTTGTGGTCGCTGTTACAGTAAATTAAAAAATTGTACCAAGTTTTTAAGTTTATAAGAGGTACTTGACAACAATTGTATTTAATAAGACAACTACGAGGAACTAAACTGCTAGAACACTGCGTTCAACCCATTATTTTTAACGGATTGCAAGGTATGTACACTCCTGGAAATTGAAATAAGAACACCGTGAATTCATTGTCCCAGGAATGGGAAACTTTATATACACATTCCTGGGGTCAGATACAACACATGATCACACAGACAGAACCATAGGCACATAGACACAGGAAACAGAGCATGCACAATGTCGGCACTAGTACCGTGTATATCCTCCTTTCGCAGCAATGCAGGCTGCAATGCTCCCATGGAGACGATCGTAGAGGTGCTGGATGTAGTCTTGTGGAACGGCATGCCAAGCCATTTCCACCTGGCGCCTCAGCTGGACCAGCGTTCGTGCTGGACGTGCAGACCGCGTGAGACGACGTTTCATCCAGTCCCAAACATGCTGAATGGGGGACAGATCCGGAGATCTCACTGGCCAGGGTAGTTGACTTACACCTTCTAGAGCACGTTGGGTGGCACGGGATACATGTGGACGTGCATTGTCCTGTTGGAACAGCATGTTCCCTTGCCGGTCTAGGAATGGTAGAACGATGGGTTCGATGACGGTGTGAATGTACCGTGCACTGTTCAGTGTCCCCTCGACGATCACCAGAGGTGTACGGCCAGTGTAGGAGATCGCTCCCCACACCATGATGCCGGGTGTTGGCTCTGTGTGCCTCGGTCGTATGCAGTCCTGATTGTGGCGCTCACCTGCACGGCGCCAAACACGCATACGACCATCATTGGCACCAAGGCAGAAGCGACTCTCATCACTGAAGACGACACGTCTCCATTCGTCCCTCCATACACGCCTGTCGCGACACCACTGGAGGCGGGCTGCACGATGTTGGGGCGTGAGCGGAAGACGACCTAACGGTGCGCGGGACCGTAGCCCAGCTTCATGGAGACGGTTGCGAATGGTCCTCTCTGATACCCCAGGAGCAACAGTGTCCCTAATTTGCCGGGAAGTGGCGGTGCGGTCCCCTACGGCACTGCGTAGGATGCGACGGTCTTGGCGTGCGTCCGTGCGTCGCTACTGTCCGGACCCAGGTCGACGGGCACGTGCACCTTCCGCCGACCACTGGCGACAACATCGATGTACTGTGGAGACCTCGCGCCCCACATGTTGAGCAATTCGGCGGTACGTCCACCCGGCCTCCCGCATGCCCATTATACGCCCTCGCTCAAAGTCCGTCAACTGCACATACCGTTCACGAACACGCTGTCGCGGCATGCTACCAGTGTTAAAGACTGAGATGGAGCTCCGTATGCCACGGCAAACTGGCTGACACTGACTGCGGCGGTGTCCAACCGCTGCGCAGCTAGCGCCCTTCGACGGCCAACACTGCTGTTCCTGGTGTGTCCGCTGTGCCGTGCGTTTGATCATTGCTCGTACAGCCCTCTAGTAGTGTCCGGAGCAAGTATGGTGGGTCTTACACACCGGCGTCAATGTGTTCTTATTTCAATTTCCAGGAGTGTATATTACATTCCCAGTAAGTTTGTATAGGATTGTAACCGCAGCGTTCGTCGGATCGTTATAGTGTGACCAGCCCCAAAGCCCGTCAAAAATAACGGGTTTAACAGAATGTTATGGTAATTTATTTTCTGCATTTGCTTAACTAAATAGAATTGTTATAAATTAAAGCTTATTGTAATTTATCGTCCCTTGTGCTGTAGCAAAAAACTTCAGTTGTCAACTTGGTCCAGGTTGCATTTTAGCCTAACCACAATCACCACTAATACTGGTGCTAGAAAAGCGCGAATTAATACATTCGCTGTATCGCATATCAGTGTCATCATGCATCGCGATATAAACTTGATCCCAAATCTTCACAGGTTCTTATACTTTTCATTCTTAATACCTGTGATGAAGATCGATATTTTATCGGCCGAGATAGCTTACATAGGCTGAAATAATGATCCCAGTTAAAACGAAGGATACTAAAAAAAAAAAAAAAAAAATCTTAACAACTTACGCTATGCCAAATAATATTTAATTGTGGTTTAAGCCACATATACCGCGTTCAATTTGGAACTTCTTTCATTCAAAACATGTAATGATTTCAGTAAAAAAAAAAAAAAAACCTGATAATTTATATGCCAGTTTAAACGAAATACATTCTTTTCTTTCAATGTTCTGACAGTTAATGTCTTAGCAAATTCTTAACTAAATAGATTTATTATAAAATATAAAACTCAGTCTAACTCCTCGTGCCTTGCGCTGTAGCAAAAGGTTTCCGTTTCCATCCTGGTCCAGGTTGCATTTCAACCTAACCACGTTCTACTATAGACTTGCCCCCCGAAGAACAATACTTCAATCTCACGCATATTAATACATGAACTGCATCGCGTTTTAGTGGCCATAATGCATAGCGATATAAATTTGATCAAAAATCTTCAAGGGTTTTTACACATTTCTTTTTTGTTATCCGTGATTCAGACCGATATTAAAACGTTAGAATGGCTGACACAGTTGCTGAAATAATAGGCTCAGTAATATTACACAGTGAAAGCAAAGGAAATTAAAATAAATCTTATAAACTTACATTATGCCACGTAATATTTGTTTTAAGTGTAGTGTAAGATGCACAGATTGCAACTACTTCCGTTCAAAGGAATCAATAATTTCTATAATAGGACACAGTTTAAATTATTTTGAAAAAAATAAATAAATTTTTCATGCCCTCTGCCGTAACGTCAAATGCCAGTTATAATTCTGATCCATCCTAAGTAACAATTTAATCAAATCATTTGCTACATTGATGCTCGAAATACAAATCTTTTATCTTATATATCTATGGACAAAGAATTAAAGTAATACTTCTATATATCAAAAGGATATTAGGTAAATGTAAGCATCTAATGATTGATATGCCGATTTTAACGCAATATATACTTTTATTTTAGTGTTTTGTCAGATAATTTATTCGCGGATGCTTGGAAATATTAAATAAGGCGCGTTACTAAGAATAATGGCGTAAAGCGTGACGTCATTGCGCGACGTCATAAAGTTATGATATGCCGTGACAGATGACGTCATAGCTGACACAAATGCTTATTATAATATTTCATTAGCGCTTGATTGAATGTCCGATGGTTCAGGAGCCTGTATTTGATGAATTTTGATCATACTGAAGGTGTCCAACATGAATGGAAAGTGAAAATGGAAAACTGCTAATAAGCAGAACCTGTATCAAACCTTTCTTCGAAAACGTCTGAGCTTCATACGATACGGGTGATTCTGATTCGCCCTTTAGCCTCAGTCCTTAGCTTTACGGCTACCCTGCAGCCACTTCGATAAAATCAGTCATGAGTGCCAGTATCGGGTTGCACCTTCTTCCTCCATGCATGACGCTCAAAGCAAGTGTTAGTTAATACTCTTACACAGATACAGTTACGACAAACGCGAGAAAGAAACTGACAACCTGTTCCCTAACATTGTACGTTAGCTACGAAACAATAATTGGGTAAATAAACACCTAGAGTGGTGGTGTAACGGTTAGCGTTCTGGCCTCGCATTCGGGAGGGCGGCGGTTCGAATCCCTGTCCGGGCAACCAGATCTGGGTTTTACATGATTTCCCAAATCACTCCAGGCAAATTCCGGGATGCTTCCTTCAAATGACCGTGGCCGAATTCCTTCCCGTTCCTTGCCCCCCATCTCTAAAGACCTCGCTGTTATGAGACGTTAAACAATTAAAAAAAAAGATAAACAAACGCCTGAAAAAATCTGTAGTGGTAATATTTCCTGTGACATGATGCTCGGTTCGTTCAGTGATCTTTAGCTCAAAAAAGAAGTGACGATATCCAATACAGACTCGTATGATGTCACCAAAATACATCTTGCCTGATGAAGGACCATCTAAGTTTAAATGGAGTGGCTGTATTCATAACTTAAGTGTCGAGGGATCCACAGAAAGTGTCGTTATTTACCAAGCAAAAGGAAGTAAGACAGTTTGTAAATTGGTTACCATTAACTGGTAATTAAAATAAGAGAAAATTAAATTAAGAACGAGAATTAAAATTAAAGTACTTAGTTCCTTAGACGTAATAAAACGAAATAAAAAACACTGATTATTATCTGATAAATTGCAGCTATTTATATTTACGTGTTGATAAAATTATATTTGAAAAGATCAATAACTATGAAGGAATTAGCACTAATAAGGATTCAAATCGAATGAAACGAATCATTTAATACCTTACCTTTCACTGTTATAAAGTCATTGTCAATGCTTCAGGAAACAATCTACAAGATGTATATCTTCTAAATCCCATAGCAAAAAGTAAACAGTTAAATCTTAACTTATTGTTTTTAGAACGAAACATATGATAAGATCTAAAATAGGTTTGTATGATTTCTGCCTGGTGCAGACATCAGAATTTAAGTATCTGGAATGTTGAAATACGCGCAAACACAGCAGGGAAGTTCAGGTCAGGTAAACAGTCTTTTGTAGATGTAACGATCAAAGGATCCTGGGTAAAACTTACATAAAAAAAACTCAAATGAAATTCTATAAATCAATGGCAATCCCAGCGTAATCGTACGGAAGTGAAAAATGAGTTCTTAGGAAGAATAATAAAATCTGAATACAAGCAACAGAAATGAAGTTAATGAGAAGTATTAAAGGTTGTAAGGGACCGTGCACAAACTACGTAGCTCGGTCCGGGGGGGGGGGGGGAGGGGTTGGCTGGAAGGCTTCTCTGGGCTACGTGGGGGGGGGGGGGGGTTCCGAACCAGGCCACGTAGCTTTCCTTTCATAACATTTTTCACAGTTAAAATGAGGAACAGAACTCACAACAGCATGTGAATATTTATTTCCCTTAGTTAATTATCTCCGTACGTAATTTACAATAGTCTGACAAGAGAAAATAGTACAAAATGTCTTCTGGAATCAATAGGGGAAAAAAGCTACGTGCTTCGTGGGGGGGGGGTTAGAGGTATAAGCCACGTAGGGCTACGTGGGGGGTAGGGGGGATTCACAGGTGGCCAAAATGGAGCTACGTGGTTTATGCACGCTCCCTAATAAAGCAGACCGTATTTATCCAGTAGAATATGTACCACGAAAAACATTATGCAAAATTATGTTCCTGAAGTAGTCCCGGCGGATACCAGACATATAGCCTTGTGGTTTTATTACGCCTGCTTTGTATATTCTCATCCTTGACAGTATGAGAGATTTCTTATTTGCTTTATTTTTCGATTTTCTCCTCATTGCTCATTTTTGAACCCACAGTTTTAATTATGGAACGTCCTAACTTGTCTCGAATTAAAAATTTTGATTTTTTCTTCTGGTTCTACGCCTCGCCGACGTCGATGTCATTAAAGGCGGGGAAGGATTTGGGCAAAAGAACCGGAAGTAATTCGGCCTAGGAGTTTGGAAGTAACCAGCCTGGCAATCGCTTAGATTGAGTTTGGAAACTCGTGGAAAACCCAAATCTCCGGAAGGGGATTTGAACTCGCGTCCTCCTGAATGCGAGGCCAGAGCCGTACGAATAAAACAGAGACTGTAAAAACTCCTTAGGTGACTGGATTTGAACCCACGGCCTAGAATTTTCAAGGCGTTCACCATTAGCTTCGAGTTACCGTATCGCAAGCATCTAACGGTACGGAAGTGTGGATAAGAAAATTGTCAGAATAACGGATGGCTGAGCCAGAGAAGTTACTAGACCAATGGCGTGCCATAGAGGTAAACAAAACGAGGTATGAACTTGAAATTAAACATCGTGATATCGGCCACAGATATTCAAGTATTATTAACAGAGTACCAATTTAGAGGACTGCGTTTGTGATTGCAAATTCACAGATACTAGCTACAAACAAAGCCAGCGAGAAAGCGGCAACGAGGCACGAACTTCTTGCGCAGCGCCAGCCGTGACTGGTGAGGATGTAAACAAACGATAAGAGGCCAAGTTCTGCGGAGCGACCTTTGTGTTGGCGCGGCGAGTGCGTCTTGCAGCCAGTTGCGTGAGGATTGCCGTCGCGTGCGCGCTACCATGACAAAGGACGCAGCGTCGCCGAAACTAGAAGTAATGGCGGTAAACACCGTGTACGGAGCTCATTAAATACAGACCTCGCTGCGCAGGAAGGCGAATCGCAAATCATAGAACGAATTTGGTAGAAATGAGGAGCAGACACAATGGAATTAGTATAGCGGAGTTGTGTAGTATAATAATGGTGTAAGTTGAACCAGATAACGTCTGCTAGACATTACGAGTAGGGATTGCAATCCAGCAAAGCGGGATCACGCATCATTAGACAGTCTGGCGGATCCCGCACAAAATTAAGCGGATCCGCAATCCGCAAAATCCGGCGGAAACGCTTGTCAGTCTGCGTGACTCGCTGCCCCACACGATCTCTATCGGATGTTTTGCACTGTTTGCCTGTACCCTTCTAGTTGGCATTTGACTCATGTGAACAAGCGTTTTGTTAACCTTCGTCATTCGTAAGTAAATAAATACACTTTTACGTATTCATCAAAACTTACGTTTGTTTCAAGTACACATTTCTGTAATTTGTGTTGTGGTGCGTATTTAGAAAGATTTTCTAATTATATAATTATTTTTTAAGTGTCGCGCACGTTATCTGAACTACACGGTTACAGCTTTTTATTCACGGTTTCATTATTCCCATTTTCAGTATTTGCAGATAAAGTAATTGTGACAATTTTCTAATTTGCGGCTGAAAATTTGATTATTCGTTGATATGAAACTAATGTTATCGTAATTTTAACGATCGCGTACCTATTTATTTAACAGCTATCAAAAGGAAATTGTATATCCTTTGACTTACTGTTGTTTTGGCCGCTGCCTCAATGCGTTTCTTTGACGAAAGCCGCCTGCTTACATGTGCCGCTCAGGCCTTCGATTAATCTCTCTTCTCCTTGTTATTATTTCGACTAAAGGTAAAAAAAGTTATAATGAAATTTTCACGGGTGTATCGACGAATTGTGTTGTAGGAACACCATACTTCGACGGCTGCCTCCGCCGTCTTCCTCACGTGTGTAATTTCGTGTGTTTGCAAAGAAATCCGGAGATACAACCTATGAGGACTTCACTGAAATCATTCGCCGAGAAAGTCTCCTTTCTTACTAAAATCTAATAATTTCCACTCTAAAAACGTTGTTACACCACGTAAGTAAATCTGAAATACTTGACAGTTTACGTGTTGGTGAGTAGTTTCTTTTAATAACATTGAATCAACTGTAATATCAATCAAGGAATCAGGAGATATAATAATGAATCACGCAAAAAAGGCCAAGTCTCGTGCTTGTACAGTGACAAAAAGTTATGAGATCTTATTCTGAGCCAAGTCTACACTTTACAGAGTATATTCACTTCACTTGTGAAATGGAATGCTTTTCTCGGTGTTATGGAACGTTTATTTAGTTGTTGTTTGTTTTTTTTTTTTTAAAAAAACTTTGGTAACTTGGCCATTAAGCAAACCATATTTTTAAACTTATGTGATGTATTGTAAAGCACATAGTATGACCTAAGACTCAATATTTTCCATTTTTATTATTTATTTAAAAATTGGTTTAGATTAAAAAACAAAAATGTAAATCCTCGAAATACACTTAAGACACGCTAAAAAGTTTTAATGTCAATTTGCCAATCAAAAATTGTTAACTGTCAATTTTTATCATTTAACAATAAAAATTGTTTATTAATTTAATTTATTAACGTTTTAAGTAACTATGTTTTAAATATAGGCGTTAAAATCTGTTTGTACCGATCCCGCACGGATCCCGCGGGATCCCGCGGGATTGGCGCAAATCCCGCGCGGATCCCGCTGGATTGAAAACACTGAGGGATTCCAATCCTTAATTACGAGGACACGTCTTTAAGGAGCAAAAAAAAATTAAACTGCTGTCCATATTGAAATCCTATTTCGTAAAGTAAAAAAACTTTCCAGTGTGGATGTGGGCGTTAAGGCGCCACTACAATGGATTGGAAAGGTACAACGCGATCAGATTGGAGTCCTGGATCCTACGCAGGGGCCATCCTGACTGCAGCTAAGTGAATTTTGAGACGGTCCTCTATCTCCGTCTGATGAACTACACATTTTACAAGTAAACATGCACATATCATAGAAAACTTAAGTTACAAGAATCGCAGCAGTCAGCTACATTTCAGTCCCCCCAATTCCTCAAGTTACTGTCAATCCCTGGTTCTAACTACACAGCTGAAACATTGGTCAAATAATTAAAATCCATAAACATCTAATGCACAGTTAAAACATTAAAACACATTTCGCCCAGTACTTCGCAGTCTCAAGTGCATTCGGTGCTGCTCGAAACAGATCAACTTTGTTGCAGGATGATGGCCAGATAGGGCACTGGAGCATATGGTTCATGGTTTGATCCTCACCACATTCGCTCTTAATACTGGTAGCATCAGTATAACCCCATTTCACTAGGTTTTCCTTGGACGTGACCACTCCTGTTCGCAATCGATTTAAGGACCGCAGACGTTCCAGTCCTATGGGTGACCAGGTGGGAAGCGCTATGCAACTGTCTGTGGTCCCGAGATGTTAGGGACCTCCATTTCCCATAACGTACTTTTGCCTTTTCAGGTCACCCAATTAGTTCCCACGATTTTCTCAGGAAGCTTTTTCTGGACTTGAGTCTCTGGGCTGGTGGTGTATGGCCGTGTAGTGGATGAGCGTTTTCCCGTTCTACTTTTGTCCTCTCCTTGTTCGCAGCCACTTCTCTCCGAGTAATGGGTGGTGCAATCCCCGAAAGCTGGTAAAGCCTGTCAACTGGGATAGGCTTTAGGCAGCCTTTCACAAGTCTACAGGTGTTATTGAGGGCATTAAAAGCTATAATGAGAATAAAAGCTTTGCGTGATCTGATAGGGCCATTCGCAGATAATAAAATTAAAGTAAAGAAAGTGACGTGTGTGCTGAAGAAACTGCACAGTTTAGACGGAATCATCTTGTTGGTGTTTTTTACTCAGTAAGATCGATCCAATGTTGCCAGAATAAGCTCCTAGCATTGCCGTCGTGTAGAATACGATCGTTTTATTCCAGCTCATTAAGAAGAACTAGCATTCACTCACTTCATCCGTATGGTCGTAGATGTGTGTACAAGTTTAAACTATGTATGGTATTGTTAGGGAATAACTGGGGAAACCTATAACGTAGAAAGATAAATGAAATATGAGATGTAGTCACTCTAATAAATATGCTTTCATCAAGCCTCAGAACAGGAATCTCTCTGCTTAGCATTAATTATTGATTGGCGCCATAAACTGCTTTCCTTCATTGATGAATTGCAGTGTCTGCTGTTACTCTTGACTTTATCGCATATTTCCCGTAAGCAGTTCTTGAGTTCTCCGTTGCTACCCCTTACACTATGGCATGTTTTGTTGCGCAAACCACGAGACCCTTGTGATGAATGCGTGCGATGCGGGCAGTGTCTTGTGGGTGCTGTACATGCAGATGATGAAGGGAGATTCTGTCATCCAGTGGAGAAATCTCCTCTCGTTTGAAAAAAAAAAAGAGTACATTGTTCTGCAACGTCGTCACCTACGGGATGAATCATTTTTCAACTTCACTGACTTTGAGGAAAAGTTATTTGTACATTCTAGATCTTGGTTAAGCAATTGGTAGTAAGAAACTGAGCACACATATTGTTCCTTTACGTGTTAGTAAGATCACTCACTGATTATTACAGTCATTTGCAACTGTGGTTCGAATTGTTTTTTGTTTTGTTTTTTTAACTGCTTTACGTCTGTCAACAGCGAGGTCTTTAGAGACGGGAAGGGATGGGGGCAACGAATGGGAAGTAATTCGGCCATGGAATTTTTAAGGAAGCATCCAGGCATTTGCCTGCAGTGATTTGGGAAACCATGGAAAACCCAAATATGGATGCCCGGGACAGAACGCTATCCGTTACACCACCACGCTCGGTGGTTCGAATTGAACTTTAAACTATAGGTCCAAAAGTGACAGAGGTGCAATGCACGTCAAATATTAAATCTCTGTCTCATTGTAGCCGAACTACCCTTCTGCAACACCCAGTTGTCAAATGCCACCGAAATATTCAGTATAGAAGTCGACCTTTTACAATAGATCTCTACGCTCTCGAAGGAGAGATTGTAGTCAAGCCTTTTGCTCCAAGTCAGTTACATAAAATCATTCTCAGTATATGGTTATCGAACGGATCATCAACGATATATAATGTAGCAACCTCGGCTTTGCATCAAAGAACGCTGTAGGCATTTGCATCACGAATCCGGTCAACCGTGAGAAGTGAACTCTGTAAATTCAGCCAGTTCTACGATTTGAAAGGATCGGTTGACAGGTTGATAAATCTGTGAATTATTGTGCTCAGTTGTGAGAGGTCTCGACAGAGTGGTGAGTGTGTCAGCGTGTTGCATGCAGACAGATTTAGCGGTGGTCACCGCCTGTTCCACCGGACGCTTCTCACCCGACCGTCCAGTTTGCAGGGTGACGCACATGTGTGTTCAGTCACGCTTCGTCGCTCTCTTTCCTCACTCTCGCAGTGATGTCGCCAGCTATGTGAAAGGCGAGCATACTGCGACGTTCCCAGGCACGGAGGTGGGTACTGTGCTTTTTCGTTTGTGCGGTGTCCGAACTTACTCTGCCAGTTCTCCCGAGAAGAAATCGAGCTTCACTTCTAGACAACGGCAGTCAATTGCTGTCCCGAAAGACTCGGTTTGGGAAGATCTGGAACATAATCCCAATTCATGTCTTCCATGGTACTCATTTACAAATGTGTTGCGAGATAAGTGGATCTCGCTATAAAATTAGAATTATGGTATTTACTTTAATTTTAGTTCTTCATGTATTCCAAAAAGTATCTACTTGCACCAATATCTGTGGTTGTTTAACGGTTATTGCTGGAACTCAGCCTTATATCGCCTAAAATACTTATACTTCTAAATCTTCTAAGTTTGTTTCTTTTATTCTCTCAATACTGAACAGCCTTCATTGAACATTAGTTAACGTATTTATTCTTCCGTCTTACAAATTTTGATAAACAATCTTACAAACTGCTTTATAACACATTTATACACCACAACGTTATTTCAATATTAATTTTCCAGTTTATTATAGTCGTTTCTCCATATATTAATCCATCCTTTTAGTTGTTCATACTTTCATCCAGTCTCCCACATCATACCGATTCTTACGTAAACTATCTTGACTCGTTTTCTTGTCCATACTTTGCTCTTTGTTCTAAACAATCAGTCGAACTACACCGCTCGTGGTATTACATGGCGCAGCACCTTAGGCTTAAATATATACTTGTTAATATTAATTACTAAAAATAAATGGTCAAAATTGTCTCTATCTGTAACATATTTTTATTGTTAATTTTATTATTATTATTGTTATCCGCATTAACTTTATTATTATTTCGAGTATGAAATGTACCAAGTAACAAAATTTTTATAGTGAGATGATTTCCTCTTTATCACTGAGTCTTCCTAGAACAAATATTGATATTTTTTGGCCTCTTTTAATGTACTTATGCACCATAACGTACAAGACACTGTAATTACACTTATTTTATTTCTGTTATTCTACAATTTTGTATGTATGTGGGTCTGTGTATGTGTGTGTATTTAAAGTAACGTGTAGTGAAATTTACTCCTACTCTGCCTATTCCTGTGGAAAGAGAACCAAATTGTGATTTTGATTTATCTCAGCACAAATTATATGTTAATAAATTTACCACACGTCGCCAGCAAAGCGGATGACAATTATTAGTATTAATTATATTGCTGCCCGTTGCACAAGACTATTCAACAGTCCTGTTAGTGGCGATAGCAGAAACCCCTTGTCGTAGATGGTGAAATAGGAACTCAGTTCTTAAAGGTATACTGGACACTCGTAAACTTCACCACGGGCCAAACAAAATTGTTATTCATCTTGTCACTAAATTTATTTAATGATCGCATTACGGAAATGGGTCTAGAATAGTTCCAATTTTTAGGGTCAAAGGTCACGAAAGGTTTATCTGATCTGGCAAAAATATGAACTTAATTTTTCGCATTAAATTTAACGTAAGGAAAAATAACGCACGTTTGTACTTTTAACAACTTTAACTTCAAGTCTGCTGTCCAGTACCTAAAAGTATAAAGATGGCCAAGTACACTAAGGACTAATAACATTTTAACGACGGGAAGGACTTAATCTAAATAGTATAGTACAACTTTATTCCACGTTTCTCAGCCGTAAAATTTTATCATATTTTTTAAACAATTTAACGTATTTAATGTAAAATGAAATGCTACGAAAACAAAGTTAATGAAAGTGTTCTGGCATTTTTTATTATTATTCGCTGTTGCTTAAATATTAAATAACGTTCATAAGCTCGATTTTTTTAGTAACATCTTTGGCCACTGTTAATTCGCTGTGACGTCAGCGTTCGATGAGGCCAGCGTGAGCTCTTGCCAATAGTTATCATGGTTGCCGCGGACGGAGTAAGCCAACGATATTATATTGTGAATGTTATTTAAATCTAAACTGTTTCACTCCCACAAGTTCAGTTAACTTTTCCACAGTGTCCGCGAGGCTTTTTTTGAACTTACTGTTCTTTTTCCTTATTATTATTATTCTCGTATCAAAAACATCAAAACACACAGTTAAATACATTGTGCAAATCAACAACTTTAAACACATTTAGCCCAGTACTTTGCATCCTCGATCGCATTGTGTGTTGCTTGAAACAGGTCTTCGTTGTTGCAGGATGATGGGCACATAGGGCACTCGAGCATATGATTCATAGTTTGGTCTTCACCACATTCGCACTTAATACTGGTAGTATCAGTATAACCCCATCTCATTAGGTTTTCCTTGGACCTGCCCACTCCTGTTCGCAATTGATTTAAGGACAGCCAGACGTTCCAGTCTTCTTCATGGACAGGTGGCAAGCGCTCTGCAACTGTCAGTGGTCCCGAGATGTTGGGAACCCTCATTTTCCATAACTGTACTCTTGCCTTTTCAGGTGACCCAATTAGTTCCCGTGATGTTCTGAGAAAGCATTTCCTTGATTTGAGTCTCTGGGCTGGTGGTATATGGCCGTGCAGTGGATGAGCGCTTTCCCGTTCTACTTTAGTCGTCTCCTTGTTCGTAGCCACTTCTCTCCGGACAGGGTGGTGCAATGCCCGAAAGCTGGTAAAGCCTATCAACTGGGGTAGGCTTTAAACAACCTGTCACTAGCCTACAGGTGTCATTGAGGACTACATCCACCTGTTTGGTATGAGATGATGAGTACCAAAATGGGCATGCATATTCTGCAACAGAGTAACAAAGGGCCATTGCCGATGTACGTATAGTTTGTGGTTGACTGCCCCACTGTGATCCAACTAATTTGCGCAGGTAAGTTGTTTCTTGTAGAGATCTTCATTTTGCAATTCATGCAGTGCTTCTTATATGTGAGGGTTCTGTCGAGTGTCACTGACCACATATAACCACGCTCTGTCCTTGAACTACGAATGCTCACGTGATAAACCATTAACCGCGTAGTGCCCTATTGCATTTGAATTAAATCTACTCATCAACTGAAACCTCTCACACAAAGTAAAGCTCAATACGAAGTACACAATTATAAACATTTATAACATATTATTAGGATGTATATTCACAGAATGTAACAAAAAATTTGAAAGAAACGTGTTAAAATTTTGTATCTCATTAAAAAAAGGAAAAACTGTACTTGTGGATACTAAAGAATGAGATATATGTGTCCTTTTGGAGTATTCGTTACAAGTTAAAATATCAATGATTATGCTAATCACCTTGTTATTGTAACCTTTTTAATACGCATTCGATGAAACAATCACGTAGCTACTTGAAGTTGTTTTTTGCTTACAAATGTGTTCAGGAATTATTATCATTTTTTTACATACTATGTTTATAAATGTTGGTACCTGCGAGGAACACAACCTCACCATTTGTGATTTTTTTAATATTAGTATAATTGTTTTTTTTATTTATTAGTTAAGATTGTAAATACTAATATTTAGTTTGTTTTTAATGTCACAGAGTTTCAAGAGAGGTGTACGATATCCTTGGCGAAAAAGAACTGTTGAAGAAAGAAAAAGTAGTTTGAAGAGAAAATGAAAAGAGAGAAGGTGTGAATGGAAAAAGCTTAATGGAGAAGCTGTAAAAATCCTGGCGGGATTTGAAATGGAAAATATTAGCCTGAGGGCAGAAGATTAGTATAATGATAAAGTTAGTGAAACATGAAAGTTGTATTAGGTAACTTAATGTCATTTGATAATGGAAGATAAGTGGAAGACTTTTGTTTCATGTTGAGATAATAAAGAAAGTGAAGTTGATCCTTAAAGTACATTTGGTATGATCTTTTAATAGTAGTTTGATTTACGGCGATGGTTCTAAGATAAACCAGCGGTATACATAGAGGGTTAAATAAAGATCCTTTTTGAACTAATCTGATGCTGGAAACTTAAGGAAGAATAGTGTAATTTATTTTCTGAACGTGAAAATAAGAGGTGAAGGTATGGTTGTAAAGAAGAACAGAATACGAAGTACATTTTCATATCATTTCTAAAAGGATAAAGAACCTTACATACCAAATGTCATAAAATGAATAAAAAAATGAAGATACATTTTTTATGGTTCTAAACATTCGGATGATTACAGTCAGACCGAATGAACAGAACAAAATGCTTGGCGATTATTTGCTACTGAAGACGGATTGGTTACAAGAAAAAATAGTTTGTTCAAAGTCTGTATAACGGATGCAGAATGCCTTCTATTTGGTCGTTTGGTCTCATTTTATGTTGTTCACCCCTGACTAGAGAAACCTCCCTCTCCAATAATTCTTACTAATTTCTACCTTTGGATCTTTTTTTTAATGCAGATTGACTGAATTTCATTACTTATTGATCGCAATGTTAAGAGGCAAGAAGTTTTAATGAAATAATAATTGGACTGATGAACCACACAAATTAAAATTATATACTGTTCTATTTTAAAACAAATTTGATACAAAGATCGGCACTGGAAAGCTATGGCACGATTATATTTTTATAAATACGCATAACTCGTCCAGACACCATCAGTTTTAAATATCAGCAATTTATCTTAGCATAATAATCACACGTAAACAGTTAAACAAGTTTATATGAGTCTTCAAGAAGAACAGTTCTAAATATAAACAACTTACATCGGCATGATTAGGTACTTTCCTTCGCATAATCACACGTAGCGAGAGTTAGCATTAGTACAGAGGCGTAGAGAGAGTTAATGGACTTGCAGATCAGGCATACAAAAACGGAAGTAACAGCTATGGGTCAAAACAGAGGGCTTATTTTATTTATTTTAGTTAGGGTAACGGTAACTTAGGTCCTGTCGAGTCTTTCTCAGATGGGAATTACCAACATTGTGAATTCCTTCTACTGTTTTCGCCTTCTGGCAAATAAGCTTCCGCAGATAACACCCCACCCAAGAGATGATTTTTGCTTCCTGAGGTTTGTTTAAGGACCCGACCGTTCATGCCAAGACGTTATCGGAGTAAAGGGTTTGAATGACCCTTAAGCGTCTATTCCTGGCACACAACAGCTGACAATAGCCACACGCATAATTCTATATCTATAAAACGAAAACCGAATACATTGGTCTTATAAAAACTCGGAAATTACGAAGCAGATTTCGATGGGGTTTTCACCGTTTTAAAACTTAGAATCTTAACTCAGTTGTTTGGCATGTCTTATGTTTCTACGTTAAATAACGCAGGAGCATTAAATGAAATTCTGAACGTATGATGACAAATCCCAAAGATGGCAGGATTAGATGTTCCATACTTCGCACTAAACACACTACTAAATGTCTCTGACCATAGCCTCTAATGAAAGCAATTAGATAACTTTACAATAATAACTATTTTGCACACTAAACCAAACTTGAAGTATTCTTTCCTTTAATTCGAGATATTCAATTTTTAAACGCCATAGATAGCCGTAAAAACAACAGAAATTTTCTTTAAGCTCCATCTCTGGACAATGTCTTTGGCCATCAGCATTAGTCTTCTGTTTACGGTAGAATTATTCCGGATTCACTTTTGATATTTGTATAAAAGGCTGAATCTTCGGAGTTAAAGTACCTGGCGTTTCGAGCAAAAAGTATATCCGTTCACTTCGAAATTGAATCAAATGTGAGTTTCTAACATAACCTGGCGTTGTTAAGTAATGTAGTAATGCAATTTCTTAACCAAATTAACGAAGCTTGATATACATGAATTTTTTCTGACGAAGAAAATAGTCTTCGTGCTATAATAATCTTCAACCCACCTGTTTCTTGGTAGGGGTCGGGTGAATCTAGATTTGCTTTAGTTCCGATTCCGAAAAAAATTGGCGCGAATTTTATGAAACTTGCTGGAATAAAAATAGGGTACGGGTAAATCTACGCCAACTATACCAAGTAACGCCGGGAATTCCGCTAGTCCTTAATAAAATATTCCTAGTGCCTCACTCCCGCTACAGCAAACTTAAGATTATCAATTAATTTCGTATTACCTTTTTAATATTACACCATACTGTTCCTAATTATAGTTACTAGTGATAGACCGTAAATCATTAAGTTATTTAGTTTCTTTCGTCAAAGAGTAATAATCATTATATGTTCTACTGCGTTTGCTCCAAGCATAAATATATTATATTCTGTATACATTGACTTCGTTGGCTGCGAAAGTGTTCCAATACGTTATTAGCTTATGTTATTTGGCTTAATTCCCTGCAATACCTAAAAAATTGAAATGATACATTCCACGAGTTACTGTATCCTAAATTTTAGATTCTGAACTAACCATAGCAAATGATGAAATGTATTTAGGAATGTTTGAAAATAATTTTTGACTTTCTATTTATCGATGGTTCATTTGAATTTAGTTCATCATAAAATGATTTAAAATATTCATTTTGTCTTAAGGCCGGTAAAACTGCTTTAGCTTTATGACAACATGAAGTAAATGAAGTCCTTTCACCTGAAGTCACTTCTGATTGGAAATGTTTTGCATTGCAAAACCTGCATTGTAAATTCGAAAGTATCCAAATTTTTTGCAATTACATTTAGTTTGCATTTAAATGTATCCATCAAATAATTTCATTTTGTGTGTTCACTACTTAAATTTGATCTATTATAATTTTGAATTTCACGCAAATAGATATTCCTTCTTTCTTTTCTCTGACCTGTCAATGTTATATATCGAGGCATAATGGAAGAAGGTGCAAATACCTGACTAATATATATATATATATATATATATATATCTGTAGTGAACTTACCGAAATTAAAAAATCAAAAGACCCTTAAGCAAAGTATAACCTTTTAAATAATAAAAAAGACAATAATCTGGCAGAACAGGTACATTCCTTTTCGAAATGTTCCTTTTATAACTTCAACGATTAATCTCTACATTATGCGACTCTTTTGTTTCACCAAAGACCACAGAGTATCTCAGTGCTAGGAATACGCGTCAGATAGTTGGGTCGGATCCGATTTCACGCACATACATTTAAGAATTTATTTTTTATTTAATAATGTATGTGTAACATGGATGAACTATGCTTATTATATATATATTCTGTTTACCAAAGACAACAGAGATTTTCAAAATCGCTAAATGTCGTTACCACTAAAAAAAAAAAAATCGAATGTGAATGTTTTATTTTATTTAATGTATTTGTAACACATATTGTATATTGATTTTAGCTTCCTGCACTTCTACTCCATGTAATCTTTAACTATGCCAAATCTCACACTTCTCCGTTTGCGCAATATTCTTAAAAAGGGATCCGAAGTTATTGGTATATTTGTTTCGTTGCACCACATGTACCAACTCCAGGATCACCCACCAGGTTAACAAACGGATTGCTTGCGCTGGTTTGGGGGACGTTCAAGCAGAGACGAGTGTATGCCTCGCCACTACGTGAGTCTGCGCAGGTTGAGGATGAGAGTCTCCATTAGCGGTAATGGGCGCCGGTCTGCGGTGACTGGCGCCACCGGAACGCCGTCGATAATTAGTTATAATGTCCGCGCGCAACATAAAACTAATGAGCGCGAGAACGCGGATGGTCCGGGGAAACTGGTTAATTGCGGGTGAGCGCTTGTTTGCTCACGGCCAACAAAACTGCGCGTCCATACGAGATGCCTGGGTGGGGCGCGCAAGTGGTTCCACCGCGCGGGGACCGTAATTACGGTAGGAAATGCGCTGTTCCCACAGTGGCGACTACACGTCCCAGGCTGCTTCTTACCGGAAACTGGATGTCATCCGTCAGACCAGCAGGAGACCCCATTTTTACGCTTAAACCTATTTTATGGCTAAAGATTCCGTGAAGCTGACTTTTTGGAGGGGTCTGGATAATTCTCTTCGCCTGCCAACCAGTTAATCAATTTTTTATGTGGTCGGAAATATTCTAAGCCTTGCTTGTACTTAATCCACATCTACCGAGTTCTAACATTCTGTCCTTGTATTCGGGAGAAGGTGTATCCGAATCCCCGTCCGGATATCCAGACTTGGGTTTTTCATGGTTTCCCCAAATCACTCCAAGAAATGCCGGGATGGTTCCTTCAAAAGGCAATGACAAAAAAAAAACGACACCAGGTGATCAGTTGGATTCCTACAGTTAAACGTAGAATCCGAACTTGGAGCAATAGAAATCGGAAATTTTGCCGAAGGAAATGGTAATTGAAAGGTAGGAGACGGGTAAGGGGGCATCCACAAATTACGTGAGGTGTTTTTCCGGATTTCTGGACCTCCCCCTCCTCCCTGGTGAGATTTCGTGAGATCTGGCTGGACCCCCCCCCCTGTGGTTTGATCTGGTACCTGAGAACCCCCCCTAGAAACTTTTGTAGACCTTTTTTTTTTTTTTAAAAAAAAAGGTCACACCCTAACTTTTTTGAGGAAATACCCTCCTAAATTGTAGACTTTTTTTGGCTCTACTGTCCCCAAATATTTCGCAAAATCTCACGTGAGATTTCCGTAGGGCCTAGACCCCCCCTCCCCCTGGTGAGATTTTGCTGAACCCACACCCACCCTATTTCACCTCACGTAATTAATGGATGTCCCCGCTAATAACTTTCTCGCTATCGCTCTCTAAGAAGATTCGCTTTAAAAACAG
>JARYHS010008305.1:0-15970 GCA_031002005.1 Vandiemenella viatica
GGGCACCGTCTCGATGCTGTGATATATCTTTCACAGGATTATCACAGCATATTTAACCCGGGATCGCTCGCGCGTGAGAAAAAAATCTAACATTGATGAGTTTACTGAAATATTACAATACATTTCAAAGATATTGAAGTGTTGATCTAGCAATGCTTTCTTTGACATCTCTACCTTCATTCCACGTGTGTTTCGTCGCTCCAATTACAAGTAAAGCCTGCTGGTAGCGGCTTTGTTTGAAGCGGTGTGCATTGTTAGATTATTTCTCACACGGGAGTTCTCGCGGAACAATGCCTTGTGCATTCGTCAAACACCACCGTGCTTCTCTTTTAGTCTGTTTCTCTGTGCTAGTGACGTGCGATTAGGTTAATTTCTTCTCCTGGACGTATTCTGCACGTGGTTTATAAAAAAGTTATACTTATTGGGTTTTATACATTGAATGAAGCAGTTGTGTACACGAAGTATATGACATACTATGTCAGATGTGAAAATATATAAAATTTTACAGGAGAATGTCATGTCAAACGAAAAGATATTGATGTGGCTAGAGGAACCACTTGACGAATATATCCACATAGAAGGCTTGTCTTCAGATACCGATGCACAGTCTGAACATGAAGAGATAGACACAGCAACAGATCAGTCTGGGAGCGATTCGGAAACTGCGTCTGCTGTAGCCCTAACTTCTGCAAATCGTGATATGTATCTAGGAAGGGATGGGAAAACAAAATTGTTCAAGCACAAAGCCACTCCATCAAAAACAGCTCGTCAGAATATTGTGACAGCTTCCGGTTGTAAAAGCGGAAGCAAAAAATTCGAATTTAAAACTAAAGCAAGATGTATGTTTCATTTAATTTATATGTTGTTAAAATGTGTTGGTAATAATAAAAAAGTAATTTACTTGCTAATTGTATCTTTGTATGGAACCTACAGCCAAAAACGTAAAAAAATAACTTTGTTAGAAAAAAACTAACACGGGAGTTATCGCGCGAAAACAATAGGCGCGAGTGATCCCGGGTTAAGAAGATCGGGCGAGCGAAATAGTTTGGTTCCCGGTTTTGAGTCGATGATATAATGTTACTGAAAGCAAAGGACCTTGGTATTCTTCGGTATTTTACGAATGAAGTTAAAAGAGAATAAATGTCAAATGAACCCTAAGAAAGATTATTATTATAAGTGAATGCAGTTTTTCTCGGCGTTGTTTATTTATAGACGTTTCTCAGGAAACAAACCGAGTAGTTTTAATATTGATGCACAATATTTCGGCTCTATTCTCCGTCGTCATCTTCAGGTGCAGTTGTAAGCCTTGAAGTCTGTCTTGAGCGCGTTGTTCGAAAACTGGCATGGTGCCACAACCAAGATATAATGTCCTACCAGCAGACAAGGGGAACGCTTCGGTGGTTCTTACGATGGCAGATTATCAACGGAAAGTAGAAGAACTTTTGGTGGACGCATCTTACCGAAAAGTGTCGAAAGATCCAACCAAAGCGGTAGCGAAGAAAATAACAGCTCTGCTGAAATGTTCAGGGCTACCAGAAGACACTATTAAACAGTTACAACCCCGCGCAGCTGTTCCACTCAGACTGTATGGATTACCTAAAATCCATAAACAAGGAACACTATTACGGCCAATAGTGTGTACTATTGGATCGGCCACTTATAATCTGGCTCGTTACTTGACCGGGCTGTTATCACCAATTGTGGGAAAATGTGTTCACCAAGTGAAAAACTTGGTGGAGTTTATTAATATTGTTAAAGAACTTCACCTGCGTCAACAGGATTTGATGGTGAGCTTCGATGTGGTTTCCCTCTTCACCAGGGTTCCTCTGACTGATACGCTGGCTCTACTACAACAGCACTTCGAGCCCAGGTTAGTTGAGCTGTTCCGCCACACATTACAATCATCGTACTTCTTGTATGACGGGCACTACTATGAACAGATCGAGTGAGTTGCAATGGCCAGTTTCCTGTCACTTGTTACAGCTAATTTCTTTATGGAACATTTTGAGGAGAAAGCGTTGGAAAGTACCCCCATGAAACCCAGTGCCTTCTTTCGGTACATGGATGACACATTTGTTGTTTGGCCACATGGTAGAGACAACCTAGATAAGTTTCTCGTTCACTTGAACAGTGTCAACAAAAACATCCAGTTCACGATGGAGGTTGAAAAGGAAGGCCGCCTGCCCTTTTTGGACATTCTTATTATAAAGAAAGCCGATGGAACTTTAGGACACACGTAGTGTTGTAAAAAAAAAAACGGTTTTTTTCTGGCTTGAAAAAAAAACTATGAAAAAAAACTTTGAAAAAAAAAAAACATGTTTTTTTTCTGGAACACGTTTTTTTTTTCACAGCTACTAAATCTCAAATTTGTATGGCAGTTATCGTTTAAAATGACTGTTTTAGAGTTTATTCTAAGTACTTATCTCAGTTTAAAATCTACTATATTTTTCTGGTTCAGTTGGAAAAAAAAATTACGAAAATATTGGCAAAATTGACTGAAATTTTCTTTATGAACGGGGATTTCCCGAAGAGACTAGGTTGCGCGAGAAGGAATCCCCATTCCCCATTGTTTGGATTGATACTTGCTATTTGAAATAGTGTTGCCAGCCCTACAAAATTACCTACAGATCTTTTAAAAAAATTAGGAATTTAAAATTTATCCACGGTTTCTTGCCTTATTGGGCTTTCCTTATATTCGTATACTTGTTAACTCTGAGTATAGTGGTACTGACTCATTGAATTGTCAGTAAGGGAGCGTGCATAAACCACATAGCTCCATTTTGGCCTCCTGTGAACTCCCACGTAGCCCTACGTGTCTTTTGCCTCCCCCCCTCCCCCCCCCTCCCCCGCGCTCACGAAGCACGTAGCTTTCTTTCGTTTTGATTCCAGAAGACATTTTGTACTGTTTTCTCTTGTCAGACTATTGTAAATTACATACGGATATAATTAACTGAGGGAAATAAATACTCACATGCTGTTGTGAGTTCAGTTCCTCATTTTAACTGTGAAAAATGTTACGAAAGGAAAGTTACATGGCCTGGCTCGGAACCCCCCCCCCCCTCTCCCCACATAGCCCAGCGTAGCCTTCCAGCTAACCCCTCCTCCCTCTGGACCGAGCCACGTAGTTTGTGCACGGTCCCTAATTATGAATCGTTTCCTTGCAATCGTTGGTGTAAACAAACGATTGAAAAGAAGTAAAGCTCCTGTTTTGTATGATAATAGATTTTAATTCAAACTTAAAATACCGTAATACAGAACTATTGGCGCAGTCTTTATGCACAGTGTGTACTTTGCTCACAATTTAAAATTGCAATCTCAAAATCTTGTGCGTACAATACAAGAACAACCAGTAAAAGAAAATTTAACTATTTCTGAAGTTATGGATCTAGAGGAGACAGAAGAAGAGACAGGAAATTCCGACACCGACCGAACTAGTGTTGGTAGTGCTGATACTAGTGAATGTGGTACTGACAGAGGATGAATAAAATTATGTTACCTATATAGATACACTTATGAATCATTATGTGAGACATTATATGATTCAGTAAGACTTAAAACACACTTGTAAAATGGAAGTTCCTCAAATAAAACTATAATTTATCAAATATATTGTTTTCTGAAAAAAAAAAAAAAATTTAGAAAAAAAACACGGGTGCTAGGTTTTTTTTCATGTTTTTTTTTCACAATGCTGAAAAAAAACATTTTGTCACTAGACACACGGTGTATAGAAAGCCAACGCACACGGATCTTTACCTAAACGCGCGCAGTCATCATCATCCGGCACAGCGCAAGACAGTACTAACTACTCTTGTCCACAGATCGCGGGCAATATGTGATAAAGCCAGCTTTCCTAGTGAGTTAAAACATCTACGTGATACCTTCAGAAAGAATGGGTACAATGAACATCAGATACAGGAGGCGTTCCGGGAAATGAAACGTAGGCCTAATAACCATGGTAATGGTCCACACGATAAATTAGCCTTCTTGCCGTACTCTGGCGCCACAACATCTAGGGTCGGAAGGGTCCTGGTAAGAAATGGCATTAAGACCATTTTCCTACCACCACCAAAATTGAGAAACATTTTGCACTCTCCAAAAGATGACTTTGCCCTTCGTTCACCCGGCGTTTATTGCATCCCGTGTGAATGTGGAAAGAAATACATCGGCCAGACGATACGGTGTGTACAACAACGTTGTTTGGAACACGCCCGACATGTTCGCCTGGGGCAAAAAGACAAATCAGCAGTGACGGGACATAGTTAGCAGAAGGACATGGATTCGATTTCGAAGCGACAAAGGTGCTGACACATGCGAGAGGCTTCTGGGACAGTGTCATTAAAGAAGCGTTTGAAATTCGCCTCGCGTCTGATTTTGTTAACAGGGATTGTGGATTCCAGATAAGTGATGCATGGATTCCTGTTATTGAGGCTGCTCGTCACCAACGCTCTGCTTTTTGTGCTCCGCGGGCGTCTAATGACGTCTGAGATGCTGCTAGGCAACATAACAACGTCTGACGTTGCCATGCCAGTTTTCAAACAACGCGCTCAAGGAAGACTTCAAGGCAGACTTCAAGGCTTACTACTGCACCTGAAGATGGCGACGGAGTTAAAGTCGCCGAAATATTGTGCTTCAATATTATTATTGCTCGGTTTGTTTCCCGAGAAACGTTTATTAAAAAAAGATTATTATTATTCTAGTACGAGAAGTTGAGTTAATAAGTTCGAACATTAAAGTTTCTTCACAAGTATTAAACGGTTACTGTATCCCATCTCCGACGGTAAGAAAAGAAGAAACATATTGAATTACGACAGCCTCTTCGATGTCATTAGAGGCGGCAATAAAACTGGGGCAAGGAACGGGAAGGAATTCGGCCATAGACTTTTGAAGGAACTATTCACTTTGTGAGATTTCGGGAAACCATGCAAAACCCAAATCTGCATGCCCGTGCGGGGATTTGAATCTGCGTCCTCCCGAATGCGGGGCCGGAGCATTACCGCTGACCCACCACGCTCGGACATATTGGAGCATCCATAAACTACGTGGCTCGGTCTGAGGGAGGCGTTAGGTGGAAAGCTACGCCGGGCTACGTGGGGGGAGGGAAGGGACGGTTTTTTTTTAAATTTAATTTAATTGCAATGGAGCACAGGCTCCGGTGGGAATTTCCCTACACACCCATCTTCCCCCTATCCTGCACCCACCTACATTTGCCCTCTACAAATTTTATCTTTAAATTCCTTCAAAGTTTTCGGTAAATTATTCATCATTTCTCTTGGTAACTCATTCCAATCCCTGACACCCTTACCTAAAAAAGAGAATCTTCCTACACCCTTGCGCCTGAAATCGATTGCCACCTTGTGGTCGTGGTCATCTTTACCCTTCCATGCACTACTTTTCATACCTATTGCAATATCTTTCCATGCCTCATCACCAGTATATGCCCTGTACACTCCCATGACCCTCCTTATAATCCTCCTGTCTTGCAATGAATCCCATTCCAGCTCCTTTATCATATCCGTCACTGACTGCATTCTGCGATAATTTCCAGAAACAAATCTAGCAGCCCTTCTTTGCACCCTCGTATTTGATACGTAAAATGAGGGTCCCATACTACACTACCATATTCGAGCAATGGTCTGACCAAAGTTTTGTAACCCAATTCCTTGACTTCTCTCGTACATCCCCTCATAACTCTCTCCAACAAGTGCAGAACTTTGAAACCTTTTCCTACCACCTGTCCTATGTGTCCTGCCCAGTTAAGTTTGTTATCAAAAGTAATTCCAAGATATTTGCATTTCAAGTCTTCAGCAAGCAATTCTTTCCCCACCTTATATTCATAATTAACCTTTTGTTTTTTATTTACAGAGCCAAGCCACGTAGCTTTTCATTCAAATTAATTTTCACAGTTAAAAAAGCTACAGGACACACAACAACGTGTCAATATTTATCTCCGTTATTTAATTATCTCCGTATGTAATTTACGATAGTCTGACAAGAGAAAACAGTACAAAATGTCATCTGGGAATCGAATTGGAAAGGAGCTACTTGACACGCGGAGGGGTGGGGGTGTATACAGGCTAAAGCCACGACAGGCTACGTGGTGGGAGGGAGGGGGGGTGGTACAGAGTAGACCAAAATGGAGCTACGTAGTTTGTGGACTCTCCCTATTTAACCGATTGTAGCGGCGTTGATGCTATTGGTATAGTAGCTAGGAATTTTGGCAGCTTTGGGAAAAAAATTCAGAAGCGAGAGGGAATAATGGCAAAGCATATGAGCGGTAACTTTCCAGGATAAATCTTCATTGGTGAGCAGCCAGGTGGAGTATCGATAACACAACGTAGGCTTTTAATCGACAACTGGTGTAGACGCGGGTTCGAATCTTCGTACGGCCATCCATATTTTGGTTTTCTAAAATTTCCCGTAATCACTTCAGGCGGATGCCGAGATAGTTGATTCAAAATGCTATGAGCAAATTCCTTCCTGTTTCTTACCCCCAGTCCTTTTGTGACACTATCAAAACCATGCAATCATTTTATTTTCTTTAATTAGTTTTATCTATTTGTAATGAACGTGTTGATGTATGTACTGCGATTTATTGTGTCGTACGATTTCCACAGACAATTGTAATCTATGGAGATAGCTTTAGTTAGCAGCGGTAACTATTATGTATTAAGAATAGATCTTTGGTTTTTGAGTGAGTGTAAGCAGAGAGTCGTGTGCGGGTTATCAATACGTATCAACACTTGGCTGAGTCTCTGTACTATCGAAATACCAGTAATATTCTAATGTGTACCAGTAGTTACATCAAAGTTACTTTTACGTATTGTGAATTTTTTTTTATAACTGGCGCAGTTTTTACAGAATAAACCGAGAGTGACGGGACAGCGCTTATAAATATTTCAGTAACAATAGCTCCTTTCATTAATGGCCTGCTGCATTAATTAAATGTATTGTATCTACAAATTTAAATGAGTGACTGCTAAAATATGTTCCAGATGAGTTAGGCCTATTCATCCATAACACGCTCTTCTTTTCTTTGCAGTGGAAATGTCAAAGTATAATTCTCAGCTGTGATTCTTTGTGGGCGGTCATTGTTGTTTAGTCAGCTAATTAGCCACTCTAAACAGGAAACCTAATAGTTTCGCGCCTCTAATGCCCTCCGGTTCAACGACACAGTACAGCCAACTGCCAAAACGTTTTATTTTCACGATTCCATCCAGTGGCGTAGCTAGGTCAACAAGGGCCCCGGTGCAAAAAATTTATTTTGGGCCCTCAGGCCAAACGGGCGATTTTTTTTTTTTTGCTTCGTGTGCTGGTTTAGGCCCCCTGAGCTGAGGATGGGGGCCCCGTGAGCAGTGGTTGGGGGCCCCCTGAGCCACGAGGGCCCTTAGTGAGGGTCTTCCTGTGTTTCAGGGGCCCCTTTAGATGACGGTGGACCTAAAAAAAAAAAAAAAGTCGCCAGTTTGCCGAGAGGGCGCTTGGGGGCATCCAGAGATGCGCTTTGGGGCCCCTGAGGGTAGGGGCCCCGGTGCACTGCACCGCCTAGCCCCTGATTCTATCTGGTTAAGAGACAAGGAGATTACTTTGTAAAAACTACAGTGTTTCGATAGAGGCATTTATAACAACAACCGCCAGTTTTTTCCTGCCAAAAACTTGCGCCAATACGTACTCTTTTTCAAAATTCACACGTTTGCTGAATTTCTCATCTTCTACTTTATAATACTCATATTTTAAGATTACGATACTAACTCTGATGTTCCGAGAGATCTGGTAGCTCAGTGGTTCGTGGAAGGGAGGAGGGAAGAGTATAAATGAACCAAAAGATTTATATAAAACAAGTGGTTAAAGCACTTGCTGTCTGAACACAGCGTTCCGACCCTGTTTCAGATCCTGGTGGGGAATTTGTAAGAGTTCTGCTTGATCTTATGAGCTACGCCAGGACATTCCGTGGTTGGGATTCCATCAGTTCTCAAGACCATTCGAATTTAAGCTTTTCTATTCTAATTGTTCTTGTTATTATAAATATCAGTATCATCATATACTTCTTTCATTATTACAACACTGCTCACATTATTTCTACCCTTTGCAAGAATTCAGTTTTGTCGAATGGAATGTTGAATTATATCTGCAGTCAATGTCTACAGTACTCAACTACTTTTAGTATGGACCAAAATCGTTACCCTGTTGATTGTTAGTTAAGTGACAAGTACTCCATTGAAACAAAACCGTCTCTTCCTGGAAATTTCGGCATCTTTCAATCTGGGAGAAAATATGTGTAAGTTGGGATCCAACGGAACCCATTTTTCCGGATTCATCTTCTTTACATAAAATAGATAAGAAATTCTGCCTTTGTTTCCAGCAGCATCTGAAATCATGCTATGAAGAGAGAGAGAGAGAGAGGGAGACAATATCGTGAACTTTTACTACTTTATTCCACTACTAAGGCTAAATAATACAATTCGAAAAAGTTTCGTCATTCAAATTTATTCCTAAATGACGCCATTCACATCCAATCCCACACTGTCGTCTTGCTGATAACTCAGTCTTGCAAACGGTCAGTGGTGGCATGGGCAATAGGGTCACCTTCTAGGGTTGCAAGGCAACAAGCTAAAAGGGGAATCATTATAATTTTGTAATGTCCGTCTTGTAATTTCGTCGCCTTTGCATCGTTTGTCATGAACTGACCGCAAAACAGATCAGTAGGTAAACACTGGAAAAAAAATTTATGGTACCTTCCCATACATGCAGAAGATGTCCGAAAATTTTGTTTCAGTGATATCGTATAGCGGGGTATTAAAAAGTGTGACGAGTGTCGTCTTTGGAAATTTTTTATTTGTTTGTGCCTTTCACAATACATGAGCTCCCAACATCTTTTTCAATTTGCTACCCCGCTCTCCCAGTTTTCCAATTATTTGACCGAAATAGTTGAAAAGATGGTAATTAATAAGGATATCGATGAATTTTTTACATCGTCTTATTACAAATAGACTTAAGGTTTGTGGTCCATAAAGTATTTATTTGTAAGAGGTACGTAAGAGAACGCACATTAAACATCTGTTAACTAGTATTTATAAATAATTTAAAAATGTCTCAAAGCAAACAGTCATAACATTTTCAATACCCGTTAAACTATAAAACATCCGATGGAGAGCGCGGAAAAAAAAATTTCACGTTTGTATTCTAACAGTAGGTGAAGATACTTTTGCCAAATACAGCTAGAACTAGGTACGTATCCAATTATTCATTTGTGCAATGTTTGTCAGCAATTCTTTTGAATCTATAGTTCGTAAGATTTGAAGGCACTATCGCATTGACAAGCATACTCGTCGTCAGCTTTTCTCGTCTGGGATTTTATCGCGTTGTACAGGTCTTTAAGATGTTTAAATAAATATGTAGCAGAGTTTACGAATAGTTAGCGACAAAAAACATAAGACCACTGATATCTAGCACCCCACGCTTTTTATATTGAAGTTAATTTCTTAATCTGTGATTTTATTCTTAAATTAATTTATACTGAATTGTGGGACGTCCTATCACTGTCAAACAAAATCTTTATATTTGAAGATTGATTTTAAGTTTTTAGTTCATATTTCTGCATTTGCGTGTGTTTAGTTTTTTAAGCTCTAATTTTTTGGGTTTACGGCTGCACTATCTGTTCATCTGTTACAGGCCGCTAGCTGCTAAAAGGAATAAGATTCAGCCTTAAAATTTGAACATCATATTTTGTTCGTTAATTCAAAATCGAATATTACCTATGAACTTGAAATTTATTCCCAATATCGACCGTGCCGTGTATTTAAGCAGTGTACGCCACAAATACTTACATCTATCATGGTTTGTAATGAGCAATAAATCAAAAGTGTATAATTCGCAGTAAATTTGCCGTATATTAAGACTATTTTATCGAAACTGTTTTAATTTAGTTTGCCTTACGTTGATGGAAGGTTCCTGTCTACAATAAATTTTATTGCACGATTGCAATAGTAGCGCGAGTGGCATAGGGTTTTATCTTCTTCTCACTCACACTTGATCAAATAAACGTTGATGTTACACAACATCGTTAGATTAACTTCGTATCTGTCTGATCCCGACATCAACCAATTCGGAGACTTTCTTCCGTTGCAGCAATGTGGTGTTTGTTTTGCTGCTGTTTCCCTACCAACAAGGATAGAAACCTTTGTCTTTACTAAATTAAGAATTTTCAGTTTTTTAAATGCTCCGACATCTCATTTTTAACCAATGCTTTTTTCTCGCGATTCTCCACAGCACATGCAGTTCAGCAGTTCGAATCTGGAAGTTGGTGCTTTTTCCGAGGGAAACAATACGCCGGTTTTGCAAACACTATCGGAATCTGACCTGTTTTGATGATTGGGGTATAAAACGGGTAATGTAAAAATTTCGTGTCAGTGATTCTTCTGGAAATGAATAGAGTATGTGAGGTACACAACCTCACATTTGTGTGATTTTACATTAATTAAGCTATTTTTTTATTTAATAAATTGTAATGGTGTGTATTAACTCGGAATTTTTAAGTTCAAAGGTCAATGAATAACAAGATGAATAATGAGATCTCTGAAAAATAAAAGAAAGTCAAGACTGATTGTTGAAGAGAAGATTTGAATGGAGAGACGAGTTTTTGTTTTTTGGAATGAATAAGTTTGAAAGAAGAGATTAAACAGTTTGGCTCACTGGAGAAGCCACAAGAATCCTGGCGGGATTATTAATAGTAAAACATTAGCCTGAGGGCAGAAGATTTAGGGTTATGGATAAAGGTAATGTTATATGACTTTAGAAAAGATAATTGTTTGTTAAATAAAAAATATACAAGTGATGAGATAAGTAGAAGTGTTTTGATTTGAGATTGAGATATATGTAGAGATAGACAAAGGAATTAATTTGAGTTTGTGTGATAAGAATTGGAATAATAATAATTTTGATTTTTCAGCGTGAGTATCATATTAAAACCAGCGCCGGACAAAGAGGGGTTAAGGAATCTCTACATACTGGTCTGGTGCTGGAAATAAGAGGCAATAAGGTATATAAATATATTTAAAGTATTATACACAATAGAGACGTTACAAATAAGTACGTTACATTTGGCGATCGTGACAGGACGAAGTATAACAATATAATTGTTACACTAAAGTACTGGTGAATTCGGAGGATACCACGCTGACAAGGCAAGTAGAAAACTCGAAATTTTTCATAAAATAAAATTTTTAAGAAGAGAGAAAAATTTTAAAAAATATTGCATGAGAGAATTTTGAAGCTAATAAGAATTACGAGAACAGTTAAATAAATGTTGTAATGAAAAGTAATTGATTAAATGAAAATAGTAATTGTTGAGACTAAAACGCAGAGATAAGTAGAAAGTGTTTTGATTTGAGATTGAGATATATGTAGATATAGAGAAAGGAATTAATTTGAGTTTGTGTGATAAGAATTGGAATAATAATAATTTTGATTTTTCAGCGTGAGTATCATATTAAAACCAGCGCCGGACAAAGAGGGGTTAAGGATATCTCTATATACTGGTCTGGTGCTGGAAATAAGAGGCAATAAAGTATTATACAAAATAGAGACTTTACATTTAAGTACGTTACAAGTAGTTAGGATATGAAAATATTTGAGGGGTTGCATCATATGTTTCAACACAGTCATGTCAAAAACTTACCGACGCAAAGAGTAGAAACGGTTCGGGATATATTTCAAGGCATCGTGAACATAAAGTATTTTTATTGTTGTTGTGAATACTATTGTTCCAACTGCTGGTTTGGAGTCGCTGAAAGTGATTTCCTTCTGAATGATGTAGAACTTCCTCTAAATTCGGCCTGATTTCATACAACTCTCCATCAAAATGAATTTGATGTTAAGGTCATAGCAGAGATACTAATATTGTGGTTTCTCCATATTCCCACACTAATTCTAAATTTTAGTTTTCTGAAAATCAGGATACATGCCCGTCAGTTGTTCATCAAGTATGAATGCAGAGGACAGCGATTAGGAGGGTATATATCACTGGGAACTCAAGAAATGTGGAGGTTGTGATGTTAATTGATCAATTGATCACAGTATACCCTCGTAAAATATGTAGATAATGTAAGGTCAGAAATTTTAGACTGCAAGGTTACTAGAAGCACTGTGCTTGTTTCAAATTAAATATGCCCTCAAATCTGTAGAAAAGACTTACGACTGCGAGACTGGGGCACCTGAAGAATTTAAAAAGCAAAACTTAAACTGGGTCAAAGAGGTAAAAAAATATATATATATATTGGTTTCATTAGAGAAACAACTTGAGTGTGTGACATTACAATACGCTAGCGACCTCCCATTAAAGTGTATCTGTGTATATGTATCTACAGTCGACTGATCGAAAGGTACATCGTTGTGCTAGCCTCGCTGTACGACAGTCATGGTATTGAAGTCGCAGAAGTAGCGCGGGAATTTGTGATGGTAGATCTGTGTATAGGTGTTGTGCAATGAAGATTTTCCGGGTCCATTTGGATACGTAATTCGCGCTGCCACGTCGAGAAAGAAATACTGGCTTTCGCTTCCGCAATGTCACACCAGGTGACTGACATAGAACTGTAAAAATACGTCCTAGGAGAGAATTTAATGTGTGTCAGTCGATTGGTAATTGTTGAGCAGATAGTAACTGTGCTAATGACTGAATAGATTTCCTCTAATTTAAGCTTCTCACTCGGAAGTAATTGCAGTTTTCGGATTAATACTGTTTAATTTCAGCTGGTGGTCGGCGTATTGGTGTTCATTAAAAACTGTTAGAATGAAAATGTACATCAGCAACCATTAACTTTGTGTATATTTTATATTGCAATACCCTGTGAAATTATGGAAACTCAAACTATACTGAGGGTTGAAATTGCATGCAAATACGTTTACCAGCCAACTGTAGCGACCGCACTAATAAATAAACAAATTTGTAAAGTCTCGATACCTTCATTATGTTGATCAAAATGCAGCATGGTAATCTATCAATTTACTCCTGTAAAACAGTTGTTTTACAAGTGCAACTGACGACAAATGATTTACAAAAGTCAATGACATCTTGGAGGAATCAAAAACCTCAAAAATCGCAGTGGTCTGGACGAGGTATTCGGAGAAATTATGACATGGACAAAGTGATATGGGAGTTAAAGGGATAATTAGAGAATGAGTGGAATATCGTTATATGTTGGAATAAAAACGCATTGAGCTATGATGAAATTAAAATTGCCCAGCACGTGCCTGATGCAGCGCGTACTTTCTCGCTGAGGCAGTCACCGTAGACGTACCTACACAGATGATCCATCCGTGAGATCGGTATCTGACAGTGGCACGTTGTCCCGCAATCTTCAAGCAGCTGCAGAAAGACAGTAATGTGTTCGGAAGAACCTGTAGAAGACTGATTAAGTGCTGCCTAACCTCATGACTTAAAGGAGTTGAATGATAATGATCAGCCAAGAACTGCAAGGAGGTCAGTGATTAAGGCATATGCAACAGATATCATGAGCTGGGTGTACCAAAACGGTCAAGCAGCTGATGAAATGGACTAGGTAGTCGGCAATGAAGTCGTGTTTGGAGGGTCGTTGGGGAGCCGGCGCACGGACGGGCATGGTTTCCAGATTCAGGCTGCGTCTCCTCTCCCGGCGCCGATGATATCTCGGGCCTCGGGTTTATTACAGCCGTGATGAATGGCGACGTGCGCGCTCCTGCCGGCGACGGGGCCGAAATTCCTGTGATCCACTCCGGGATAACTCTGGCTTCCCTAATGGGATGCACTGGCTCGTCATACCGGTATCCGCGCTAATCTGCCGCAGTACCAACTCTCGTTGTTAGAGGCGTTCCTAGGGTGTCATCAGATGGTCTGGAAAACAGTGCAGCATAAATAACAACGCACTTCTCTGTGTGGGAAACTTTCTAACATTAGAGGACATTGCCCTAAACCGGCCCCCAATTTTGTTTTACTTCTAAAAAATATAATTTAATAAAAAATCTGTTTTTAAATCATGACATATTTACTTCAGAATGTTATGCGTCATTTAAATTCTGATTTCAAAAAATATCATCAAAAATCATTACCAAAAAATATTTAAAAAAATCTTACTGGACCCTTCATAAAAATTCCACTAAACAAAATTAGAAAATGATACTGCTTGATTGTTTCACATTTTTCTTAAAATTAAGGATCCTTTTCACAAGTTCTTTCTACAGGTTTTATTGCCGATACATGCCGCTACATGACCGATACATGACTGATTTTGCATATTCGAACACTATTAAGTTCTTGCTGTTGAGCTTCCTTGATTTTTTTAGCTCTTTTATCTTTCATCCAGTGGGCTTTATAAGGCGTAAATAATATGACAGCAAAAATGCAAGCATTACGTTCCATATTTGACTTTAAGCATAAAAAAGGGGTCCGGTTTAGGTAACTGAAGGGGTCAGATTTGGGTAACTGTAGCCTGTATTTTGTCAATCCAACAGATTTTTAACCAAGCTTCTCAACTATACAGTTTAGTGATGTACATTAACATAAAACCTTATCATTTAAGAGTATATATAGATCGGAAAGCTTACCTGCCTAAATCCCGGAGAGATTTAAAAAATATAGCAGAATGTAAAAAGATTCCAAAGCACGTAATGGCGATTTAAGGAACAACCAATGAAACGGGCGACGCGAGCATTCTGATACAGAGTGGTAGAAGCCAAAACTATTATTTATATTTGATCCTGCTAGCCTTCAGAACAATGCAGAGGCAGGAGACCGGGGGTCTACTTTAGGGGGAGGGGTACGGTATATGACATTTTCCTCTACTAATGTTTCTTTTGTTGTTACTATACCGTTTATTTATTTATTTAACTTAGAGCATGTTTTTAACATGTAAATGTAATAAAGGAAATAGAAAATAAGCAGAAGGCTGAATAAAAAAGATGATGGATCGATGTTTTTCACGGAAACTCTTCTCGGAGTTCCCACCGCTTAAAAAAGTCACACTTGCGGGATATTTCGAAGCCGTGATTTTCAACCATTGACGTAATTGAAAAACTGCTTACGCGTTGCCGCGGTAACAGTGGAAGATAGAAGCCAATCTAGCGAGATGACGTCATCCACTCTTCTGCTTATTACCAAGGCGATGCAGTTTCAGTATTTTGATAGCCGGGTTCCAGGCCGCACTGGGTTGAAAGCCAGTGTCCATGATTACTAAAGAATCGGTTGTTCTGATTTCCACTGCTTCTCAGAAGCTGTAGAATCCCAGCTGCAAAAATGTTGAAATAGCTTCGCCTCGGTAATGAGCGGAAGAGTGGATGACGTCTTTGCACTGGGTTGGCTTTTGGCATCCACCGTTTCCGCGGCAGCGCGTAAATAAACAGTTATTCAGTGACATCTATGGTTCAAAATGAGGTCTGAGATAGACGTCCCACGAGTGTGACTTTTTTACGCGGCTGGTAGCTCGAAAGAGTTTAATTAAAAAAGGGATGTTATACACTGTCAAAATTGGAAAGTATTACAGAGATAGATAAGGTTGAATTTCGGGAAACTTTTAAGATATATCAAGTGTCATACCCAAAGGAAATTATTTTCATTTTTTACAGAGCAACCTTATCCCCTATAAAATACTCTCCATTACAAAATACGTTTGTCCCACCGGTGCTTCCACTGTTCCTTTCTGTATTCATCTTTAGGAATGGCTGACAGTTCCTCCCTCGTTTTTTTGTTACCCTCTTCAATGTTGTCAAATCGATGTCCTTTCACGGCCCCTTTTCATGTGTGGAAATAAGTAAAAGTCGCACAGAGCCAGGTCAGGCGAGAAAGGTGCGTGGGGCAGCGCAACCATGCCATTTTTTAGCCGAAAACAGCCTACAGAGACAGCTGTGTGTGCAGTTGCATTGTCGTGGTATATTTGTGGATACTTGCCGGCATTGAATTAACAAGAATTCTGATGTCTTCTTGGAATGTGTCTATCCATTCCTTCAT
>JARYHS010008306.1:0-16867 GCA_031002005.1 Vandiemenella viatica
TATGTACTGCAATACGATAATTTTAAAATCATAAAAATGTGAAATGGATCAGTGCCATAAGTTTTTAAACAAAAAGTTAAGCAGGTCTTAACATTAACATTTTTTAAAAAGCCTTTCCAAAAGTTTTAGCATGTGTACTATTTACATCTGCAACATTAAAAAACCTGGACTGTTTGTATCAGTGAACAAAACTGATTGATAAAACTGACATTTTCTCATTTGCATTTGAATCAAATGCATTTCAAAAGTTTTGTTGGGTAACTATGATATTTCTAGCTCAATGGTCTGTTAGATACGCTAAAATGTGTCATAGTAAATTTTTATTAACAAAAGACAATGGAACCATAGCTTACCAAAGATGATGGCAGGATGTCACAGAATCCTAAAAACAATAAAATTTCTGAAGTAAGTACTTTTTTTTTAGCAGCGTGTGATATGCATTAAGTGGGCTTTAGGAAGGGACAAACAAGTTAAGTAACTGTGAGTTGGTAGCTGCATTCATGAATGGGGGCAAAAGGTTAGTTTTAAAAAACTGGGAGCAGTAATGGAAAAGGAATCAAAGTAGGGTAAACTCATGAAAAATATGTCCAAACAAAAATCCTTTAAAACAGAAATTAAGATTACATAAAAAATAAATATCAACTATAGCTGGGCAGATCAAGATAAAAATAACAATAGGCAAGGTGGTTAGTTAAAACAAGAGAGTCTTAAGATGAGATGTTAGAAAGTGAAGGGAGAGTATTTCTGGTTGATATAAGTAGATGGGTGCAAGTGTCCAATTTGTACTAGTAGTCTAGTTCCCACCACCTAAGTTCCAAGGAACCATTACAAACAAGGATGATTTTGTGTAGTTTTGAACAGGGAAGAAATAACTGAAACAATTAGTAATCTATGTGGATGTATTAGAAGCAACCGACTAGTCATTTTTTTTTTTTTGGGTGAATACAGTTCACCTATAACTGTGAGTCCTGGATCTAGGTATGAACAGGAAAGTTGTTGCAAGTTATTTAAAAAAAAAAAAAAAAAAAGACATGAAAGGCTAGGAATGTAATTGGATTATTTGTCTGCCGTTGATACCTAGGGCATACAGAGGAGAGTACTGGATATGAAATGGGCAGTAGTTATCAACATAGAGATACTGTTTGTTGTTAATTAATTTTCAGAAGGTAGTAATGATGTGATAACTGAAGAGAGATACATCAACAGCTAGGTAAATATCATGTTTATAGGAGTAGGAGAAACTGAAGTTCAGAGTATAGAAGGAGTTAAGGATGTCAAAGAAATTCAGAAATCCGTTTTTCCCATAGTTTCAGATCATAAAAGTAAATGCATAACCCTTAGTCATATAAAGGGACCCACCATTAACTGCTTTAAAAAATGACTCATCTGAGTCCCAAGAATGGCTCCACAAAAGTTCAGTTCACACTGTTGCAGAATCGATGATAAATCTGCGTACACAAGGAAATAAAATCACTTCGATTAGGTGGGATAGTGATGCTGTCTATGAGAGTGTGGAAAAATAATGTAAAGGCTGGAGTCACTAGGAAGTGGTATGGGCCTTTAACAAGAATACTTGTAGTAAGTGCTGGATATCTTTAGCACGGGGTAGCTCATCTTTTCCATTCCAACTGAACCTAAACAATAATTATATTTTCTTTTGTGGCAGTGGCACTTACATGTGTGTCCCCTATGCTAAAATGTTCCTTGGCTGTCTTGTACAGACATTTGTAGATAAAAATTATCTGTAAACCAGTTCCTCAGGTTCATCGGTAACTTTTTTTATGATCTCAACGCACAGAAAATTGCCTTGAATTCCCTTAAAGTGTCTGAACTTCACTTGGTCCTTCTCTTAACTTTTTTGTCTTCCTATACATGTAACTCTATACATACCATCACTACTATCACTTGATTCATACAAAATGCTCACTACTTACATCCAAGGTATCCATGGCAGATAAGTATGTCCTCACAACCAGTCCTTTCCCAGTTTCACAATAACACCACCTCAAGCCATTATCTACTTCAAGTAACTGCATGAAATGGCACAAAAAACTTTCTCATACCACATCCCATTCAAAATACCACAACAATAAAAACTCATGATGAAAATTTCAACCAGAATCAGTTGGTTGCTCAGTTTTTCCTTGGCCTATCAATCATGTCCCAAGACAGGGTGTTAATAATATTCAATCCTTCCCAATAACTCCTCCCAATACACTCCCAGTCCTTCCAAGAATTTGAGTCAGCAAAATAACCAAAGCCAAATCCTTGTTCACAAATGCAAATTTTCACATCTATAAGGAAATACCATTGATCCTTCACTAGCAACAGGCCAAGCTGTAAGACTTGTAACATGAATCATGCTTTCATTTTTCTCACCAATCCTATCAATGGAGAGAGCTTGAAACTTATTAAACTTTATATACCACTTGCCAATTGACTTTAAGCAATGGTCTTTCTGTCTATACAGGGCTTACTGTAAATCCAGTACCCCCAAGATTAATAGTAAAAGAAGAATGGTATTCAACAAAGATTCTGACCATCCTGTTTCTTATCATGGCTTTGAACATGATACCAATAATTTAAATCATAGCTTCAGTGTTCTTGAGGTAAGAGTTCTTCCTGTTAGCACTAGTGCCCATGGAAGCAGGCAGTGGCAAGTACTGCGCCAGAACACACCCCTCTACCTAACTTTTGCTAGTCCCTTTTCTTTTTCTCACCTCTCCATTTCAATCAGTCCTGTCTTGAATAACCTGCTCTTCCAATTATTAACCCTCCTTTCCCCTGCCACACCAGGACCAGTCACTAAAAGTTCATGTTTTTATTTTTTTAAATTTAATTCTTATATCAAATGTTAACCACTTCTATTCTAGATCTCTACCCTTGTTAATTCGAATTCCTCCACCCATTCACTGACCCAACAACTCCCACTAAAAATTAGTTTCACATTTCACCCAAACTGTCTCTTGTTATTTGGATAGCAAATGTTTTACGTTTTAAACACTCATTGTTGTGCATATCTCCATGTTTTGCACATTTCTACAGTATTATGGCATTATCTGTGTTAAGCAATGGTTCCTCTTTCTTTCATTATTTATGTTTCATTTTTCTTCCAAAACTTCAGACTGCAGAAACTGATTTAATTTAACATAGTGAAGTCCAGAATACTACTGTAATCATTTTTCACTAAGATAAGAACAAAACAATATATGTAGAATAGTAACATAACTGCAATTTATTGGTACTGTTATTCCTGCAAATGATTTTTGTTTAATATACAAATAACATTAAATAACTCTTCATGTCATTCACATGAAAAATATTTTATTGTCTAATATTAGAATAGTGGAAGAGAATATTTCCCAGAAAAAAAAACTGCACAATTATTTAATGTATAGATTACTTCATCAATTAAAAATGTGAAAAATAAGTTTAAGCTCAGAATTATGGCTCAGTTGTACAAAGAAAGCAATTTTTCATTGATTTCAATATGGCTGTACGTGATTTCAAAGTAACTTAGAAGTCTCAAGTAAAATTCTTACGTACAAAATTATTTAATTCTTGTTGCTTCTGAGTGTCGGGTTGTGGTAAAGGACTAGAACATTCAGTTTTAATTCTTTTAGTTGCAGGAACACTTTTCTTCTCTGTTTCCTCATCAGTATCCAGATCTATTTTATCATCCGTACAGCTGTTTTCGGGAGAAGGTAATCTCTCATCCGTATCCTGAGTGGCAAACATAACAAAATACATACTGGACTTAGAGACTGAATTTATTTATTTATACACATAATTATTGCAAGAATAATAAAAGTATGTACTTTTAAAATAAACCATAATACTGATCTAATCAGACAAAACAGATGATACCATGATCAAAGACATTTGGAATGCTGGAACATCAAAAATACAAAATGTCATAAAATGCAAATCAAACTGAATCTTTGGAACTGAAAGAACCTACATATCAGGTAAGAAGCAAGTAAAATTATATCCCCAGAGTTGAAGGAGGTGGACAGTATCAGCAATAAACACTCTCCAAACACCCACAAAACAATATTTCAGGCTTTGTCCTTCTTCAGAAAAACAGAACCAGGTGAGTTAGCTCAAGCGGGCACCCATGGACATTACTTCCACATGAATATGAATATAATACACTTGTCAATATGTGACATAACATGCTGTCAAAGTCCCTACCTCTAACTCATTGCTGACAAGTTTTCATTATAATCAGTGTTTTTGATCAAATGGCTTATACTCAGTTTTTGTTCTTGCCAGTTCCTACGGCTCAAATAATCAATAGCTATTTCACAGTAGAACCTTCACACTCTCTTGAGGCCCGTACCTAGGGATTGCAATCCAGCAAAGTGGGATTCCACAATCCTGTGTGTTAGTCTGCATGACTTGCTGCCTGTCGTTGTTTTCTGGCCTCATTTGGTCTCTATCGGATGTATTGCACTGTTTGCCTGTACGCTTGCAGTTGGTATTTAACTTGTGAGAACAAACATTTGTTTTTGTCAACCTTCGTCATTCGTAAGTAAATAGACCCACTTTTAAAAGTTATGTTTGCTTTGAATACACCTTTCCATAATTTGAGTTACGTTGCATGTTTAGTATCATTTTCTAACTATATAATAAGTATTTTTTTATGTGTCACACACGTCATCTGAACTACACAGTTAAAGCTTTTTATTAACGGTTTCATTCTTCCCATTTTCTGCATTTGAAGTAACTGTAACAAATTGCTGTATTTGCTGCTGAAAATTTGATTATTAATTGATACGAAACAATGTTGTTGCAATTTTAACGATTGTATACTTATTTATTTAGGAGCTAAAAAAGGCAGTTGTATATCCTTTGACTTTTTGTTGATTTGGCCGCCGCCTAAATGCATTTGATACGCATGTTCTTTGCGAAAGCCGCTTTCTTGCATATGCCGCTCTGGCTTTTGATTAACCCCTCATGGAATGATTTGGAATGCTATTTTCGAGTGAATAGCATGTGTTTTTTCAACTTCTTGTTATTATTTCGACTAAAGACAAAAAAAGTTAAGTCTTCACGTGTGTATCGTCAAATTGTGTTGTAAAATCAACATACTTTGACTGCTTCCTCCGCCCTCTTTCTTACATGTCAAATTTCCTGTTTTTACAATGCAATCCAGCAATACACCCGTGAGGATTTCATTTCAATTATACAACAAGAAAGTCTCTTTTATTAGATAAAAAATAATTTCCATTCTAAAAAAATCATTATGCCACTTAAAGTAAAAGTGAAAAACTTGACAGTTTACGTCTTGGTAAGTAGTTTCGTTTAATAAAATGAATTAATTATAAGATCAATCCAGAAATCAGGAGACATAATAATGAATCCCACAAAAACAATTCTTGTAATAACAGACCAAGTCTCGTGCTTGTGCAGTGATAAAAAGTTGTGAGATCTTGTTCTGAGCCAAGTCTACACTTTACAGAGTATATTCACTTTTTTGAAATATAATGCTTTCTCTCGGTGTTATAGATAGTTTATTTAGGATTAAAAAAAAAAATCTGGTGACTTGCGCATTATGCATACCATGTTTTCAGACTGACGTGATTTATTGTAGGGTACATAATATTACCTAAGTCTGAATGGGGGCTGAGCTTGTTGAGGCTCATGCTGTAGAGGCTGAAAGTAGAGATAGTGGGTTGGAGGAAGTTGAGAAGGATGGGTGGGAGCTGGTAACAGGTTGTAGAGAAATATAGTTAACAGGATGAAGAAGCCAGACACTTCAGTAATTGTGGGAAAAATAGGTTTGACCTGTTGCCAGAGTCAGGAGGAGAAGAGCCTCATGTAGATGTAGGAGTAGGTAAGATGCAGCAGACCTTTAGGAATAAGGGTGCAGGCAAGAATAGGAAAAAAGGGTTCTGCTGCTAGGTAGTAGCCATGGGAGAGGTGTAGGCCCTCTTCTGCAGGATCAGTTAGGTACAGGTTCAGGTCACAAGTTTTTCAAACCTAGTGCAACATTAGGTCAGGTAATAGAGGATATAGGTTCCCTTTGTAGGAGTTTCACTAAGGACGATAGAGTAGTGATAGTGGGAGGGCGGGAATAGTATTGATAGAAACGCGAGTTATAGTATAGAGAGTGACCTGAGGAAGGTGGTGAAGGAGGCACAGCATACCAGGGTGGAGCTCATGCAGGTCCTAAGTCGCCATGACCGGCCACAATTGAACTATGCTGTGAGGCGGTAATGTGGAAACGGAAGTGCTACTTGGGAAAGGCATTAGTTCTGTGTTGGGGGTTGTGCCTGTGAACACCATAGGTGGGGTTTCACTAGGCATGGCCTACACCTAAATAGAAGGGGGAAGGGAGTACTTTCTGAGTTGTTAGCTAAAGCAGTGAGGGAGCCCGTTTCCAGTGATGATGGGGTCAGGACTGTGCCTTTTTTAGGTTAGGGGCTGCTGGTGAAGGGACAGAAATAGATTATCAAAGTGATACTGATTGCAGATTCGCGATGGAAAGTCACAGATATTAAAGAAATAGATGAATGCTGAAACAATAACTGACTGGGTAAAAGTGGGAAAGAGGAGATAAATTCTGAAAATGTAAAGCCTAATAAGGGTGTTAATGGTAAACTGTAGAAGTATAATGAACAAAGTAATCGAATTTGCAAACTTAATAGAGATGCACGAACCACAATAATAATTGGGGTAGAGAGTTGGTTAAAAGAAGAAGTACTAGACAGTGAGGTTTTTCCTGATGGTTACAGAGTGTACCGCAGAGATAGGAGCAATTGGTGGAGGAGTCTTCATACTAGTTAGCAAAAACTACCCAGTTCACTGGCATTCATAGATCAAGACCATGAGTTACTTGGGGTAGATTTCTGGGGTAATAAAAAAGAAAAATCAGAGTGTTGGCTGTTTACCGCAGTGGAAGAATGACAGAAGAGATGAGGCTCTTGGGGAGAAATTAAATTCATACTCAGATTTCAGAGGTGAGAATAGAATGATCATCATCGGCGGGATTTAAATTTACCAGGTGTAAACTGGGAAGGAATAAGATAATAACACAAGGGAACAAAGATTTGCAAATACTTAATAAGGGAAGGAGGATTTACACAAGTGGTTGAGCAAAACACTAGGGGACAAAATATTTTGGATATATTTCTAATTAAGCCCGATGAAAACCTTTGAGGTATCAAGTAACTGAAGGAATAAGTGATCATGAAGCAGTTCTGATGGATATTAGAGGATTCAGTAAACCAGCAGCCAAAATTGAAGGGGGAAATAGGTACAATTATAAAAAGGCACAGGTTTCAAATTTGAAGAGATATTTCAGAGAACAATTCAGCAAATGGAAGGAAGGCTCAGGTACAGTAGAGTCAAGGTGGGAAGAGTTCAAGGAGATAATAAGAAAGGGGGAAGAAAAATTTATTCCAAAGCAAAAATAAAGAGAAGTAGAGAACCTATGTACTATAATAGGGAAGTGAGGAGGTTAAAGAGGTTGGTAAGAAGAACATAACAGAGTTAAGAGACAGCAGGGTAGTAGGGAATATTTAAAACAACTAAACAAGGACTTAATAACAGCAAAGAAAATGGCTAAAGATGGGTTTATGAAGAGTATTGTCAGTGCAGGGGACCATGACTGATGCATCTAGAAATTTCTATGGCTATATCAGGAAACTGAGGGGAAGGGAGGGTGTAGAGACACTTATAGATAAGGATGGAGAAGAAGTTACTGACGATTTGAAAAAGGCAGAGATTTTAAGTAACTGGTTCAGTGAGAGCATTAGGGACAATGAATCAGAAACAGGAGGGTCTAATTCGGAGAACGAGCTTAACAACACAATTAGAAATGAATAGTAAAAAATTTGATATCCATCCTGAGGAAATCATGAAGGAAATAAGAAAGCTGAAAAAACATAAAGGGGCTGGTGAAGATAATATTACTACAGATATCTTAAAGATAGCCGGATGTGACATTGTACCTTATCTTGAAATATTATTTAAATTGAGTCTAGACACTTGCTGCTTACCACAGGACTGGAAAAGTGCAATAGTAGTACCGGTACATAAGGAGGGGTGAGAAATAGAGTTGAAATTACAGGCCAATCAGTTTGACATCAGTGGTAGGTAAATTAATGGAAAGATTGATATGCAACCAGAAATATGTGAGGAACGTAATGGTTTTCAAGGCAACATGGTTTCAGGCAAGGATATTCATGCGAATCTCAGTTGGTGGGATATATGCAAGATATTTCAGATGAAATGGACAAGGGAGGCACTAGATCTGTCTAAGGCGTTTGACAGAGTAAGCCATAAAATGGTAGTAAATAAGGTAAAAACCATTGGAGTGGATGAAATGATTTGCTGGGTAGAAGAATTTTTAAAAGGTAGAAAACAGAAAGTTAGGGTAGGAAATGTAGTATCAAAGAAGTGGAAGTAAAAATGGGAGTGCCACAGGGTAGCGTATTGGGACCATTGCTATTCATTATTCTAATGAATAATTGTGTTGATTGTTTACTATCTGAAATTAGATTGTTTGCAGATGACATAATGCTGTATAAAAGAATCAAAACGATAGAGGATTGTAAACAGTTGCAGGGTGATCTGGACAGGATATCTAATTGGGTTGGTAAACATGGAATGAAGATAAATGCAAAGAAGAGTCAGCTTATTAGATACACAAATAAAAAACAAAAGGTTAATTATGAATATAAGGTGGGGAAAGAATTGCTTGCTGAAGACTTGAAATGTAAATATCTTGGAATTACTTTGATAACAAACTTAACTGGGCAGGACACATAGGACAGGTGGTAGGAAAAGGTTTCAAGTTCTGCACTTGTTGGAGAGAGTGATGAGGGGATGATAAAGGAATTGGGTTACAAAACTTTGGTCAGACCATTGCTCGAATATGGTAGTGTAGTATGGGACCCTCATTTTAGTATCAAATACAGGAGTTGGAGAGGTGCAAAGAAGGGCTGCTAGATTTGTTTCTGGAAATTATCGCAGAATGCAATCAGTGACGGATATGATAAAGGAGCTGGAATGGGATTCATTGCAAGACAGGAGGAGGGAGGTCATGGGAGTGTACAGGGCATATACTGGCGATGAGGCATGGAAAGATATTGCAGTAGGTATGAAAAGTAGTGCATGGAAGGGAAAAGATGACCATGACCACAAGCTGGCACTCGATTTCAGGCACAAGGGTGTGGGAAGATTTTCTTTTTAGGTAAGGGTGTCAGGGATTGGAATGAGTTACCAAGAGGAATGATGAATAACTTACCGAAAACGTTAAAGAATTTAAAGTTAAAATTTGTAGAGGGCAAATGTAGGTGGGTGCAGGATAGGGGAAGTTGGGTGTGTAGGGAAATTGCCACCGGAGCGTGTGCTCCATTGTAATTAAATTAAATATTTTGATTATTTATTAATTTAATTAACAGACATTAATTATTTCATTTACTAACACTTGAAATAACTATGTTTTAAAATATGTATTGAAAACTGTTAGCGCCAATCTCACGGGATCCCACTGGATCCCATGGGATTGAACACACTGCAGGATTGCAATCCTTACCTGTACCCCATTACCCCATCTAAATTTATGGTAAATGGCATACCAATAAATCCTAGACATCAATTAAAATCTTCCTGAACTCTACAACATTATCACTAAACCCAATAATTTTTATCATTAATTTAATAATATTAATAATATTGAATTATGTAACATTTATTAGTTATAAGTATCCTGAAATAACTGTATTAATGATTTGTAGTATTGCTGGGTTTCCACAGACTATAGTTTCTTTAATAAATGGGGTTTTATAGTATTGTTATATTTAAGTAACAATCCTTGGGGAGTGTGCATAAACCACTGTTGTTGTTGTTGTTGTTATTGGTGTTTTAGGGCACGACGACGTCTGGGTCATTAGCGCCCTAACAATAACCAGCTATTACTGTGGCTTTAAATGTACTAAAATACTGCCTGCATGGTCGACTGTAAAGGGGTCGGCCATACAGACAGCAAATAAAATAAGTCATAAAATCAGGCGTGGCTTTAAAAGAGCCACCGGTACTTTAAACCGTACAGCACCTGGATGGCTGTAAAGGGGCCAAAAATGTTAAAAGGAGAATTAAAAACACTACAAGTGTCGCTGGCTGTATAGTGGCCAGCGAGACATGAATCATAACAATATAAAAAATAATAACAATGCACATGCATGGGTGGCTGTAAAGAGGCCACCCATCCATCTTAAAACTAGGCAGATCTGCCTAAAATTTTAGGTGCTAGACTGGCCAAAACACAAAATTTTAAAACACTCGCCACGTTGCTGGTCTCATTATTTAAAATGAGGGACAGATCGTTGGCCAAGCCAACGTCTGCCCTCAAGTCTAAAGATAATACACAATCAATTAAAATGTGGCGCACTGTCATAGGTACGCCACAGGTATCACATTCTGGTGGGTCCAGTGCGGCCCTAGCAAATTTTTCAGGTGGTGCGAGATCTCATTGTGGCGCCCCAAATCTGCAATCGCTTATTCATGATTAATGTTCCTATAGACAGATTGAAGATAACATACATTTTTTTTTTTTTTTTTTTTTTTACATCCTACTGATATTATAAACGTAAAAGTTTGTTTGCTTGGATGTTTTTACTGTTTCACGTTGAAACGGCTGAATGGCTTAAGAAAAAATTTGGTATAATGTTATTGGCTATGTACTTTTATTCCGATCGTAAAAGTAATTCCCGTGGGATTCAAATACGAATACATGTATGAATGGTTTATGAATTCCACAAGAGCAAAGCCGCGGGCAAAAGATAGTCTTTATATATTAATAATAATTCAGATTTCAGAAATATTATTATAGGATAGCAGCGGTTTGAATGGGAAACAACAGCAAATATCGAACACACTATGTATCAATAGGTTTATTTACTATGCGTATACAATATACCACGTATATAGAAATTCACATAATTTTAATATTTTTTTTTCAACAAACAAATGAGGAAATAAATTCATAACTAAAAGACCAAGATTATCATCTTTATCGCTTTTGTCCATTGGCAATATTACTTTCTATAGATAAAATTATAATAGCTGACAGTATATTTAGAGTCTGCATTTACCATAAATAAGTTTTAGTTTAGAGACAGTTACAAGTATGGTTAGCAAAATTCGAAGTGCTGTACACACAGTCGGAAATATATTCTTCCAACATTTTGTTTCATTAGTTGAACTTTCATCATTGCTGATTTAAGCCCCATCAACAACAGTTTCAGTTAAAAAGTTTCTAACCAATTCACAACCGGATATGTCACATTTTTCTCCATCAGTTTAAACTTATTTCCAAATCTGCACAGGATGATTCCAATTCTGTCTTTTCAATTTTTTTATTTTTTTTTGATAATACGTATCATTAAATTTGGATAATTGTGTAAACTGAATGACCAACCCATTCTTCGATGATATCCTAAACACGTTGATTGTAAACAATTCTTCTGGATCTATTGCTATCTAATCTGCGGCCTAGTAATAAAAAAAATCTCTGCTTTCTTTGGATCTGACTGGCTTAATAATAGGATATGCCCCAGTCTGAAAAGAAATTTTTATAGCAGTTATCAGAGCAGACGAATAACCAGGGTACTTTTTCTCAACTTCCGAGCTGTTTCCCAGCAATTGTGAAGCGTTTCAAAAATCCTCTTTCAGTCTACATAGACTTGCTTACAATATTTACTTGAAACAACTGAACTATTTGTTCCAGAATGGCGACACGAACTGATGATAAGTGATAGCGAACTCCAGCAAGACTAGAAACTCTATTCTCCAAACGAGATTCGCAAATTCTTTGGCGATAGTGCTTGGATACCACTTCCCATCGCTTTGGTGATTGAGATAATAGAACTAATATTCTTCTTGTGACAACGATTCAGATGACTTCGCAACTTTTTCAAGTAATTTTGGAGCCTTCTCAGATTCGCCTTTTGTTCAGGTAGCAGATGTCTGTAAAATGTTAATAATTACAAGATAAGTAGGTTGAATCTAGCCCCATGCACATGTTCCCGCATGCGAATTAACTCTAAGACGACAGCCGAAGAGGCAGGAAACAGGTGTGAGACGAGTTGTGATTTTTTTTGATTCGCATAAATCGAGCTGACTCGAGTCGCCACTCGAGTTGACTCAATTCAATGAGGACATACGACTACGTACTAAGCTGTAGCTCTTTCGTGTATAAACTCTTCTGGATAATTAGTGTGCTAAAATCATATGTGAACAGCAAGCTGGATTATTATAGAATTTAATTTTTGTGCAGACGATCTCTCGCTGCATTTTCAGCGCCCCCAATATGACGGCGCCCGGTGCGGTCGCACCGCTCGCACCGCCCTAGGGTAGCCCTGGGTGGGTCCTCCCGGCGGAGAAAAAGCTGTGTGTCAGAGGACAGTGCCCTATACGGAGGCGAGTAAGGAGAACTTCATCCCTCCTAGCCCGATAGAAGGACTGCACCACGGCTGAACGGTGGTTTGACCTGCCAGAGCTTATTATGCTCGACTTCCAGCCACTGCCTCTGCCACACATCAAAAACGTTTCTTTTTACCCCCGAGGCAAGGTCTGACTTCGGGAACAGAGCGAAGTCGATTCTGACCTTATCGCAGGCTAACCGGGCAGCCTCATTGGCTGCCTCGTTCCCCCTGATTCCCACATGGCCAGGTACTCAGCAGAATAAAACCTCCTTTCCGTGAGACTTCAGGGAAAGGAGGGTGTCCTGGATATCCTGGACTAGACGGTCTGCTAGGTACATATTTCCTAAAGCCTGAATACAGCTGAGGGAATCACAACATATGATGAACCTCTTATCGCGGATTACTTTCATATGCTGGAGCGACTTTAACACAGCGTAACACTCGGCGGTGTAAACGCTGCACCTAGCATCAAGTTTGTATGTGTAAGTCGCTCGAGGGAACACTACAGAGCATCCTACTCTATTAGCCTGCTTAGACCCATCTGTATATACCGGGGTGAATGTGTGATACTGTTTTAGGATACTGGTAAAAACACTTGTAAAAACATTATTATCGGTAAACAATTTGTTATACCGACAAAGATTTAAAATTATTCTGGCCTCTTTCAAAGCCAGGGAGGAGATTTACTCCAACCCTGGTGATAAATGGAGGGCAATTCAAACCCATACTCTTCTAAAATAGCCTTTGTACGGAGGCTAAATGGTTTGCTTGCCCTGTGGCGATTAAAATATAGCAGTTCGAAGTTAGGTGACATCACTAGGTCGTGCACGGGACTACCAGGAGTTGTGGCAATATGTACATAGTGTCGCACCATGAGGAGATGCCGCCGGATGGAAAGCGGCGGCTCGCCAGACTCAGCACAAATGCTGGGTATTGGGCTAGTGCGATAGGCACCCGTGGCGAGTCGAATTCCTGCATGGTGGACACTATCCAATATCCGAAGATAGCTGTCCCGTGCCGAACGTATACAATGCACCCGTATTCCAACCGCGACCGTACAAAGGCTCGATAAAACTGTAGCAGGCAGGAGCGGTCAGCGCCCCACGACCTGCCACAGAGACATTTAAAACAGTTTCAAGGCTCTGGCTTTTACATCTTTAAGATGTGGCAGCCAGCTGAGCCTTGCGTCTAGAATGAGGCCCAGAAAACGAACAGTATCAGTAAAATGTAAAACGGTGTTCCTCAGGGTAAGGTGGGGTTCTGCTAAAAGACTTCTGCTACGAGTAAAAAGTACACACCGGGTTTTCTCGGCAGAGAAACGAAAACCGGTGTGCACTGACCATTCATCCAGCCTGTTCAGCGAGTTGCAGCTGCCGCTCGCGCTTCTCAGGCTGGACGATGCAATAAAAATTAAAAAGTCGTCCACATATAAGGAGACCGAATGGGACTCCTTATAACATAGAGATACTGTTAATGCGATAGCAAATAGGGTACGCTTAAAACTGACCCTGAGGAACACCGTTTTCCTGAATAAAAAGATCAGACACTTCACTACCGACTCGGTACCGGAAGCAACGACCAGATAAAAATGATTTTAAAAAACGGGGCAGGTTACCCCTAAAACCCCATTCATGTAACTGTTTAAAATAACATGCCGCCAGGTAGTATCGTAGGCCTTTTCAAGATCGAAAAAAACACCCACAAGGTGTTGGCTGCGGATAAACGCATCCTGTATTGCCGCCTCCAGGAGGATCAGGTTGTCCAAGGTGGAACGTGACTTCCTGAATCCACACTGAAAGCGGCTCAGCAGATTACGGGATTCAAGACACCAGACGAGGCGGCGGTTAACCATCCTCTCCAGTGTCTTCCCCACGCAGCTAGTCAAGGCAATACTACGATAACTACCTGGCAACAATTTGTCTTTCCAGGTTTTAAAATAGGGAATTAATGTTGCTTCTTTCCACGAGTCGGGGAAGTGTCCTCCGGTCCATATATCGTTAAAAATATCCAGAAGGTACTCCTTAGCATCTTTATTAAGATGCCTCAGCATCTGGTACTGGATCAAATCAGGCCCTGGAGCAGTGTCGTTGCGCTGTTTAACGCTGACTCCAGCTCCCAAAATGTAAATGGGCAGTTGTAGGCCTCTGTATTCGACGAGTCGAAGCATAGCGCGCGCCTCTCGGCAGCAATCTTGCGTTGCTGGAACCGAGGGTCAAAATTGGTGGATGAAGTGATAGCGGCAAAGTTCTCCGCCATCAGCTGCGCTATGCTTCTTTTGTCGGTAATAATACGTCCGTGATCCAGTAATCCAGATACTGGTGGACGGGAGTACCTTCCAGATATACGGCGGATAGACTCCCATACTTTCGACGAAGGTGTGGAACGATTTATGGTGCTCACAAAGTTCTGCCATGACCTTTTCTTGCTCTCCTTAATAACACGACGCGCCTTAGCTCTGGCTATACGGAACGCTGCCAGGTTGTCGGATGTAGGGTACAACCTGAAACGCCGCAACGCTCGTCTGCGACCCTGAATGGCGGAACGACATTCATCGTTCCACCAGGGGACGGCGTCCTTCGCAGCGTTCCGGAGCTTTTCGGCATGGAAACGTCAGCTGCCTGGTGAATCGCCTGTGTAAGGTGATTCACCTTCTCGTCAAGACTGTTATACTCCTTTAGAATAATGGAGCGGCGGTAGAGTTGCCAGTCGGCTTTGCTGACGTTCCATTTGCGTCGGTTATTGCCTCCTCCACGCTCAAACTCTACGTGCATCCATATTGGGAAGTGGTCGCTTCCATGAAGGTCACGATCCACCTCCCAATGCACGGAGTCCGCGATTGAGGGGGAGCACAATGAAAGGTCAATGGCAGAGGACGATCCGGTAAAATGTGTCATTGCACCAGTATTGAGGACACATATTTCCTCTTGCTCTATTAATCTACCAACCATTCGGCCTCGGGGGCAATCGGCGTTTGAGCCCCACAACACTATGTGCGTTGAAATCTCCTAAGGAGGAATGGCCGAGTAAGCTGCCGCAAGATGTTAGACATGTCGTCATAACTGATGGGCGTGTTAGGTGGTAGATAAATAGAGCATACTGTGAGTTGAGTGGGACCATAAATCCTCACTGCCACTGCTTGTAAATCAGAGGTGAGAGCTACAGGTTCGGAGTGGACAGTGTTTCGGACAAACACCGCCACTCCACCCTTCGCTCGATCACCCTCGGTATCGTCCTTACGGTACAAGTCATACCTCTTAGCACAGGTTGGTGTGATGGTCTGAAATGTGTCTCTTGCAGACAGAGACACAAAGGATCAGACCGTGCTAAGAGGTGTAACTCCTCTTTGTGAGCTGTAAATCCATTGATGTTCCACTGAAGTATGGGAGCCATCCTTACCTATTTAACCTCACCCGCCCCGGTTCGGGTGGGTCTTCGGTCATTCCTGCTGAGGAACGGGACCAGACTCGTCCACCAGCATTTCCGTTTCTTCCTGCCCGGAAGCGGAGACAGACATCTCCGACCCAGAGGACTCCTCAAATTCCTCGTCTTCTTTTCTTCTTCTTCCCCTTACCCTCCCTACTGATGGACAGTCTGGGAGGAGACGAAGAAGGGGACTTGACAAACTGGGTCGGATCAGTCTGTCTAAACTTGGGACCTCTGATTTCTGGTCACCTCTATTTCCACCAGTCGCTACCATTTCAATAGCACGCGGTGGAATAGGAGGTGCCGTTAACTTGACTGCTGGTGGGGTCTTTGTTACTGCTGCTGGATTGGTCGAGGTTGCAGATGTGTTGCTAGCGACATCCGCGGTCTTAGGTGTTATGACCTTGGTGGATTTTGCACCACACTTGCATGACATGAGCACAGTGCTTGTGCCCATGTCTGCAAAGGATGTCTGCGTAGCAACACTTTCTTTCCTGACGGGAGTCGAGACCATCTTGGCAAAGCTTGTTCCAAATATTGGAGCGGCGAGCGCTTTCGCCTTCTTCTTTGCCTCATATAAGGTATCCGCTCTTTGGTCTTCAACTCCTGTATCTTGCGCTCTTCAAGATACACTTGACACTCCTACTCCAGGCAGGGTGTGACCCGCAGTTGACGCACACCTGTGGGAGCGTGCAACTGACACCGCTCATGTGCCCCCTTGCCATCTACCACAGGTGGGGTTGCCCTTGCATGACACACTGGAAGCAGCGCATTGGGTCCGGAACATACTGGACGGATGTTCAGGTTGATGTCTTTTAAACGGCTGCCATTTACCCCCGTGTAATCTGATGCACCTTGACCACTTGCTGATCTTCCCACTCCTTAACGAGTTCCTGGTTGCTAAATCCATAATATCCCGGCAGGTCACTACGCCTTTGAACGATTCAGGATTTTTGGAGTTCACTTTTAACGGCGAACTCCCGAGCTTCTCGTAGTTAAGGAGCTGG